>CM064548.1:46996785-47047834 GCA_032716605.1 Paralithodes platypus | reverse complement strand
CTTGCCTAGTTTTTAGTGACAAATCTCAGAAAATATTTTTAGAGAGAATATTATTTTGTCTCGTGTAGATAGCCTAGTTATAGAGGCTCTAAATCCCGTTTCGTGTCTCCACCGTACAAGACCAATTCAATTTAGTGTCCAATCTCAGAAAATATTTTTAGAGAGAATATTATTTTGTCAATTCAATCTTAACTAGCCTAGTTTTTAGGGTGTTTTTAGCTATATTATATGTCTACGTCTCGTGTAGATAGCCTAGTTATAGAGGCTCTTAACTCCGTTTCGTGTCTCAAATACAAGAACCACTAGTTCCACCTTTAGTGTCAATCTCAGCAAATATTTTTTTTAGAGAGATATTATGTTGTCAATTCAATCTTACCTTGCCTAGTTTTGAGGGGGACATTTTAGGCTCTGTTATATGTCTACGTCTCGTGTAGGTAGCCTAGTTATAGAGGCTCTCTAAATCCCGTTTTTCGTATCTCCATCGTACCAGACCAATACACTTTAGTGTCCAATCTCAGAAAATATTTTTAGAGAGAATATTCTATGTGTCCAATTCAATCTTAACTAGATTCTGAACTTGCCTAGTTTTTAGGGGCATTTTAGCTCTATTATATGTCTAAGTCTCGTGTAGGGAGAGTAATTATAGAGGCTCTAAATGCCGTTTGGTGTCTCCAGCGTACAAGACCAATTCACTGGGTGTCCAATCTCAGAAAATATTTTTAGAGATAATATTATTTTGTCAATTCAATCTTAACTAGCCTAGTTTTTAGGGACATTTTAGCTCTGTTATATGTCTACGTCTCGTGTAGGTAGCCTAGTTATAGAGGCTCTAAATCCCGTTTCGTGTCTCCACCGTACAAGACCAATTCACTTTAGTGTCCAATCTCAGAAAATATTTTTAGAGATAATATTATGTTGTCAATTCAATCTTAACTAGCCTAGTTTTTAGGGTGATTTTAGCTCTATTATATGTCTACGGCTCGTGTAGGTAGCCTAGTTATAGAGGCTCTAAATCCCGTTTCGTGTCTCCACCATACACAAAAATTCACTTTAGTGTCCAATCTCAGAAAATATTTTTAGAGAGAATATTATGTTGTCAATTCAATCTTAACTAGCCTAGTTTTTAGGGTGATTTTAGCTCTATTATATGACTACGTCTCGTGTAGGTAGCCTAGTTATAGAGGCTCTAAATCCCGTTTCGTGTCTCCACCGTACAAGACCAATTCACTTTAGTGTCCAATCTCAGAAAATATTTTTAGAGAGAATATTATTTTGTCAATTCAATCTTAACTAGCCTAGTTTTTAGGGTGATTTTAGCTCTATTATATGTCTACGTCTCGTGTAGGTAGCCTAGTTATAGAGGCGCTAAATCCCGTTTCGTGTCTCCACCGTACAAGACCAATTCACTTTAGTGTCCAATCTCAGAAAAATATTTGTTGAGAGAATATTATTTTGTCAATTCAATCTTAACTAGCCTAGTTTTTAGGGTGATTTTAGCTCTATTATATGTCTACGTCTCGTGTAGGTAGCCTAGTTATAGAGGCTCTAAATCCCGTTTCGTATCTCCACCGTACAAGACCAATTCACTTTAGTGTCCAATCTCAGAAAATATTTTTAGAGAGAATATTATTTGTCAATTCAATCTTAACTAGCCTAGTTTTTAGGGTGATTTTAGCTCTATTATATGTCTACGTCTCGTGTAGGTAGCCTAGTTATAGAGGCTCTATATCCCGTTTCGTGTCTCCACCGTACAAGACCAATTCACTTTAGTGTCCAATCTCAGAAAATATTTTTAGAGAGAATATTATTTTGTCAATTCAATCTTAACTAGCCTAGTTTTAGGGTGATTTTAGCTCTATTATATGTCTACGTCTCGTGTAGCTTGCCTAGATATAGGGGCTCTAAATCCCGGTTCGTGTCTCCACCGTACAAGACCAATGCACTTTAGTGTCCAATCTCAGAAAATATTTTTAGAGAGAATATTATTTTGTCAATTCAATCTTAACTAGCCTAGTTTTTAGGGTGATTTTTAGCTCTATTATATGTCTACGTCTCGTGTAGGTAGCCTAGTTATAGAGGCTCTAAATCCCGTTTCGTGTCTCCACTATACAAGACCAAATATTTATATTCACTTTAGTGTCCAATTCAATAGAAACTATTTAGAGATATATTATGTTATCATGTGGTCAATTCAATCTTAATCTAGTATAGTTAGCGTGTTCCACTATACAGACCAATGGACATTGTTCTATTATATGTCTAAGTTCTCGTGTAGATAGCCTAGTTATAGGGGCTCTAAATCCCGTTTCGTGTCTCCACTATACAAGACCAATTCACTTTAGTGTCCAATCTCAGAAAATATTTTTAGAAAGAATATTATTTTATCTATTCAATCTTAACTAGCCTAGTCTTTAGGGACATTTTAGCTCTATTATATGTCTACGTCTCGTGTAGGTAGCCTAGTTATAGAGGCTCTAAATCCCGTTTCGTGTCTCCACTATACAAAACCAATTCACTTTAGTGTCCAATCTCAGAAAATATTTTTAGAGAGAATATTATTTTGTCAATTCAATCTTAACTAGCCTAGTTTTTAGGGTGATTTTAGCTCTGTTATATGTCTACGTCTCGTGTAGATAGCCTAGTTATAGAGGCTCTAAATCCCGTTTCGTGTCTCCACTATACAAGACCAATAATTCACTTTAGTGTACAATCTCTGAAAATATTTTTAGAGAGAATATTATTTTGTCAATTCAATCTTAACTAGCCTAGTTTTTAGGGACATTTTAGCTCTATTATATGTCTACGTCTCGTGTAGGTAGCCTAGTTATAGGGGATCTAAATCCCGTTTAGTGTCTCCACCATACAAGACCAATAATTCACTTTAGTGTCCAATCTCAGAAAATATTTTTAGAGAGAATATTATTTTGTCAATTCAATCTTAACTAACCTAGTTTTTAGGGTGATTTAGCTCTATTATATGTCTACGTCTCGTGTAGGTAGCCTAGTTATAGAGGCTCTAAATCCCGTTTCGTGTTTCCACTATACAAGACCAATTCACTTTAGTGTCCAATCTCAGAAAATATTTTTAGAGAGAATATTATTTTGTCAATTCAATCTTAACTAGCCTAGTTTTTAGGGTGATTTTAGCTCTACGTCTCGTGTAGATAGCCTAGTTATAGAGGCTCTAAATCCCGTTTCGTGTCTCCACTATACAAGACCAATTCACTTTAGTGTCCAATCTCAAAAAATATTTTTAGAGAGAATATTATTTTGTCAATTCAATCTTAACTAGCCTAGTTTTTAGGGACATTTTAGCTCTATTATATGTCTACGTCTCGTGTAGGTAGCCTAGTTATAGAGACTCTAAATCCCGTTTCGTGTCTCCACTATACAAGACCAATTCACTTTAGTGTCCAATCTCAGAAAATATTTTTAGAGAGAATATTATTTTGTCAATTCAATCTTAACTAGCCTAGTTTTTAGGGACATTTTAGCTCTGTTATATGTCTACGTCTCGTGTAGATAGCCTAGTTATAGAGGCTCTAAATCCCATTTCGTGTCTCCACTATACAAGACCAATTCACTTTAGTGTCCAATCTCAGAAATATTTGAGTGAGAATATTATTTTGTCAATTCAATCTTAACTAGCCTAGTTTTTAGGGACATTTTAGCTCAGTTATATGTCTACGTCTCGTGTAGATAGCCTAGTTATAGGGGCTCTAAATCCCATTTCGTGTCTCCACTATACAAGACCAATTCACTTTAGTGTCCAATCTCAGAAAATATTTTTAGAGAGAATATTATTTTGTCAATTCAATCTTAACTAGCCTAGTTTTTAGGGGCATTTTAGCTCTATTATATGTCTACGTCTCGTGTAGGTAGCCTAGTTATAGAGGCTCTAAATCCCGTTTCGTGTCTCCACTATACAAAACCAATTCACTTTAGTGTCCAATCTCAGAAAATATTTATAGAGAGAATATTATTTTGTCAATTCAATCTTAACTAGCCTAGTTTTTAGGGACATTTTAGCTCTGTTATATGTCTACGTCTCGTGTAGATAGCCTAGTTATAGAGGCTCTAAATCCCATTTCGTGTCTCCACTATACAAGACCAATTCACTTTAGTGTCCAATCTCAGAAAAATATTTTTAGAGAGAATATTATTTTGTCAATTCAATCTTAACTAGCCTAGTTTTTAGGGACATTTTAGCTTTGTTATATGTCTACGTCTCATGTAGGTAGCCTAGTTATAGAGGCTCTAAATCCCGTTTCGTGTCTCCACCGTACAAGACCAATTCACTTTAGTGTCCAATCTCAGAAAATATTTTTAGAGAGAATATTATTTTGTCAATTCAATCTTAACTAGCCTAGTTTTTAGGGTGATTTTAGCTCTGTTATATGTCTACGTCTCGTGTAGATAGCCTAGTTATAGAGGCTCTAAATCCCGTTTCGTGTCTCCACCGTACAAGACCAATTCACTTTAGTGTCCAAACTCAGAAAATATTTTTAGAGAGAATATTTCAATTCAGAGAATATATTTTAGCATTTTCTGTGTATATGTCTACGTCTCGTGTAGATAGCCTAGTTATAGAGGCTCTAAATCCCGTTTCGTGTCTCCACTATACAAGACCAATTCACTTTAGTGTTCCAATCTCAGAAAATATTTTTAGAGAGAATATTATTTTGTCAATTCAATCTTAACTAGCCTAGTTTTTAGGGTGATTTTAGCTTTCATATTGTATACGTCTGTAGTTCCATGTAGAGTAGAGGAGGCTAAACCCCGTTTCGTGTCTCCACCGTACAAGACCAATTCACTTTAGTGTCCAATCTCAGAAAATATTTTTAGAGAGAATATTATTTTGTCAATTCAATCTTAACTAGCCTAGTTTTTAGGGTGATTTTAGCTCAGTTATATGTCTACGTCTCGTGTATAGAGGCTCTAAATCCCGTTTCGTGTCTCCACCGTACAAGACCAATTCACTTTAGTGTCCAATCTCAGAAAATAATTTTTAGAGAGAATATTATTTTGTCAATTCAATCTTAACTAGCCTAGTTTTTAGGGGCATTTTAGCTCTATTATAGATATTGTAGGTAGCCTAGTTATAGAGGCTCTAAATCCCGTTTCGTGTCTCCACTATACAAGACCAATTCACTTTAGTGTCCAATCTCAGAAAATATTTTTAGAGAGAATATTATGTTGTCAATTCAATCTTAACTAGCCTAGTTTTTAGGGACATTTTAGCTCTGTTATATGTCTACGTCTCGTGTAGGTAGCCTAGTTATAGAGGCTCTAAATCCCGTTTCGTGTCTCCACCGTACAAGACCAATTCACTTTAGTGTCCAATCTCAGAAAATATTTTTAGAGATAATATTATTTTGTCAATTCAATCTTAACTAGCCTAGTTTTTAGGGTGATTTAGCTCTATTATATGTCTACGTCTCGTGTAGGTAGCCTAGTTATAGAGGCTCTAAATCCCGTTTCGTGTCTCCACTATACAAGGCCAATTCACTTTAGTGTCCAATCTCAGAAAATATTTTTAGAGAGAATATTATTTTGTCAATTCAATCTTAACTAGCCTAGTTATTAGGGACATTTTAGCTGTATTTTATGTTTACGTCTCGTGTAGGTAGCCTAGTTATAGGGGCTCTAAATCCCGTTTAGTGGCTCCACCGTACAAGACCAATTCACTTTAGTGTCCAATCTCAGAAAATATTTTTTGAGAGAATATTATTTTGTCAATTCAATCTTAACTAGCCTAGTTTTTAGGGTGATTTTAGCTCTGTTATATGTCTACGTCTCGTGTAGGTAGCCTAGTTATAGGGGCTCTAAATCCCGTTTCGTGTCTCCACCGTACAAGACCAATTCACTTTAGTGTCCAATCTCAGAAAATATTTTTTTGAGAGAATATTATTTTGTCAATTCAATCTTAACTAGCCTAGTTTTTAGGGTGATTTTAGCTCTATTATATGTCTACGTCTCGTGTAGGTAGCCTAGTTATAGGGGCTCTAAATCCCGTTTCGTGTCTCCACCGTACAAGACCAATTCACTTTAGTGTCCAATCTCAGAAAATATTTTTTGAGAGAATATTATTATTGTCAATTCAATCTTAACTAGCCTAGTTTTTAGGGTGATTTTAGCTCTGTTATATGTCTACGTCTCGTGTAGGTAGCCTAGTTATAGAGGCTCTAAATCCCGTTTCGTGTCTCCACTATACAAGACCAATTCACTTTAGTGTCCAATCTCAGAAAATATTTTTAGAGAGAATATTATTTTGTCAATTCAATCTTAACTAGCCTAGTTTTTAGGGGCATTTTAGCTCTATTATATGTCTACGTCTCGTGTAGATAGCCTAGTTATAGGGGCTCTAAATCCCGGTTCGTGTCTCCACTATACAAGACCAATTCACTTTAGTGTCCAATCTCAGAAAATATTTTTAGAGAGAATATTATTTTGTTAATTCAATCTTAACTAGCCTAGTTTTTAGGGTGATTTTAGCTCTATTATATGTCTACGTCTCGTGTAGATAGCCTAGTTATAGAGGCTCTAAATCCCGTTTCGTGTCTCCACTATACAAGACCAATTCACTTTAGTGTCCAATCTCAAAAAATATTTTTAGAGATAATATTATGTTGTCAATTCAATCTTAACTAGCCTAGTTTTTAGGGACATTTTAGCTCTATTATATGTCTACGTCTCGTGTAGATAGCCTAGTTATAGGGGCTCTAAATCCCGTTTCGTGTCTCCACTATACAAGACCAATAATTCACTTTAGTGTACAATCTCAGAAAATATTTTTAGAGAGAATATTATTTTATCTATTCAATCTTAACTAGCCTAGTCTTTAGGGACATGTTAGCTCTATTATATGTCTACGTCTCGTGTATGTAGCCTAGTTATAGGGGCTCTAAATCCCGTTTCGTGTCTCCACTATACAAGACCAATAATTCACTTTAGTGTCCAATCTCAGAAAATATTTTTAGAGAGAATATTATTTTGTCAATTCAATCTTAACTAACCTAGTTTTTAGGGTGATTTTACCTCTATTATATGTCTACGTCTCGTGTAGATAGCCTAGTTATAGAGGCTCTAAATCCCGTTTCGTGTCTCCACCGTACAAGACCAATTCACTTTAGTGTCCAATCTCAGAAAATATTTTTAGAGAGAATATTATTTTGTCAATTCAATCTTAACTAGCCTAGTTTTTAGGGGCATTTTAGCTCTATTATATGTCTACGTCTCGTGTAGGTAGCCTAGTTATAGAGGCTCTAAATCCCGTTTCGTGTCTCCACTATACAAGACCAATTCACTTTAGTGTCCAATCTCAGAAAATATTTTTAGAGAGAATATTATTTTGTCAATTCAATCTTAACTAGCCTAGTTTTTAGGGTGATTTTAGCTCTATTATATGTCTACGTCTCGTGTAGATAGCCTAGTTATAGAGGCTCTAAATCCCGTTTCGTGTCTCCACTATACAAGACCAATTCACTTTAGTGTCCAATCTCAAAAATATTTTTAGAGAGAATATTATTTTGTCAATTCAATCTTAACTAGCCTAGTTGTTAGGGACATTTTAGCTCTATTATATGTCTACGTCTCGTGTAGGTAGCCTAGTTATAGAGGCTCTAAATCCCGTTTCGTGTCTCCACTATACAAGACCAATTCACTTTAGTGTCCAATCTCAGAAAATATTTTTAGAGAGAATATTATTTTGTCAATTCAATCTTAACTAGCCTAGTTTTTAGGGACATTTTAGCTCTGTTATATGTCTACGTCTCGTGTAGATAGCCTAGTTATAGAGGCTCTAAATCCCATTTCGTGTCTCCACTATACAAGACCAATTCACTTTAGTGTCCAATCTCAGAAAATATTTTTAGAGAGAATATTATTTTGTCAATTCAATCTTAACTAGCCTAGTTTTTAGGGATATTTTAGCTCAGTTATATGTCTACGTCTCGTGTAGGTAGCCTAGTTATAGGGGCTCTAAATCCCGTTTCGTGTCTCCACTATACAAGACCAATTCACTTTAGTGTCCAATCTCAGAAAATATTTTTAGAGAGAATATTATTTTGTCAATTCAATCTTAACTAGCCTAGTTTTTAGGGTGATTTTAGCTCTATTATATGTCTACGTCTCGTGTAGATAGCCTAGTTATAGAGGCTCTAAATCCCGTTTCGTGTCTCCACTATACAAGACCAATTCACTTTAGTGTTCAATCTCAGAAAATATTTTTAGAGAGAATATTATTTTGTCAATTCAATCTTAACTAGCCTAGTTTTTAGGGTGATTTTAGCTCTATTATATGTCTACGTCTCGTGTAGGTAGCCTAGTTATAGAGGCTCTAAATCCCGTTTCGTGTCTCCACTATACCAGACCAATTCACTTTAGTGTCCAATCTCAGAAAATATTTTTAGAGAGAATATTATTTTGTCAATTCAATCTTAACTAGCCTAGTTTTTAGGGTGATTTTAGCTCTATTATATGTCTACGTCTCGTGTAGGTAGCCTAGTTATAGGGGCTCTAAATCCCGTTTCGTGTCTCCACTATACAAGACCAATTCACTTTAGTGTCCAATCTCAGAAAATATTTTTAGAGAGAATATTATTTTGTCAATTCAATCTTAACTAGCCTAGTTTTTAGGGTGATTTTAGCTCTATTATATGTCTAGGTCTCGTGTAGGTAGCCTAGTTATAGGGGCTCTAAATCCCGTTTCGTGTCTCCACTATACAAGACCAATTCACTTTAGTGTCCAATCTCAGAAAATATTTTTAGAGAGAATATTATTTTGTCAATTCAATCTTAACTAGCCTAGTTTTAGGGTGATGTTAGCTCTATTATATGTCTACGTTTAGTAGTTTGGATGAAATTGGGAGAGCTAAATGGCAAAAGGAATACGGGGAGAGTGTGACTCGTAAACTAATCAAGCCGACCACAGATCCAACCCACAGGCGGCACCAAACATGTTGGGAGGCCTTTACCACCTGGATCATAGAAACTAACCAAAGCCAATCCTCTGTGGCTTTAATTTTCTGGTATTTAGATTATATATATGAACGTAAAGCTGCGTCAGTAAACACAATGAAATATCACCTCAGTATTATAAAGAAGCCCTTTTTCCACTTAACCGGTCTTCATATCCCCGAGGATGAAGAAAAGGCGTTCATGAGTGGATGCGCCCGGCAATTTTCTGTTGGATGACATTGTGAGAGGTAAATGGCAAGGTGTATACGGGATAGTGTGACTCGTAAAAACAAGCCGACCTCCACAAACGGTACCTACCAAGGAGGCCTTTACCACCTGGATCATAGAAGCTAACCCTCTGTTGGCTTGTATTTAGATGATATTTTTTAATATGAATCTGTGACAGTAAACATAACCTCAGTTAGCCTTTTTCCACTTAACTGCACCCGTTGTTTTGTATGTATTATAAATGGTTGTAATAAACATTTAAACAAAAAGTATGTTTCCCTGTCTCTCTGCTACTATACGAAATTCAATTTATAAATGTAGTTGGGATGTTTGATAGAGTCAAGGTGGAAGAAACTAAACAAAATTCTTGGCTTTAAAGTTTATTGTAAATATGACACAAACCAAATATTCATTGTCCAAAATTCTTGGCTTTAAACAATAATATGACACAAACCAAATATTCATTATCCGCTAAAGGGTTAGGTGTCCATACATTAATATCCGTGTGGCCTAGATATATTATGCATTATTCAGAATAGTTAAAGTCAGTGTTGTTGATAAGACATCACAGGGTATGATCTATAGTTAGAATAGTTAAAGTCAGTGTTGTCGATAAGACATAACAGGGTATGATGGTTGAGATACTCCTAAAATATAAGAGGAAGTAAAGTTTATTGTAAATATGGCACAAACACAAACCAAATATTCATTGTCCAAAATTCTTGGCTTTAAACAATATGACACAAACCAAATATTCATTGTCAGCTAAAAGGGTGTCCATACATTAATAACCGTGTGGCCTAGATATATTATGCATTAATCAGAATAGTTAAAGTCAGTGTTGTCGATAAGACATAATAGGGTATGATCTATATAGTTAGAATACAATACTCAGACAATAAATGACGAGATCGGGGTTAGGTGCTCCACTATAATAACCATGTGGTCCCTAGTAAATTATCAATATAAATAATTGGGTCCATTTTCTATCCTAAAAAACAATCGGACAGTGGTAAATTGTTGACTCATCATCATATAAGGTGAATAAACATGCACTATTCATGAATAGAGATTGAAATTTGGCCTAGATATATTATGCATTAATCAGAATAGTTAAAGTCAGTGTTGTCGATAAGACATCATAGGGTATGATCTATATAGTTAGAATACAATACTCAGACAATAAATTACGAGATCGGGGTTAGGTGCTCCACTATAATAACCATGTGGTCCCTAGTAAATTATCAATATAAATAATTGGGCCCATTTTCTATCCTAAAAACAATCGGACAGTGGTAAATTGTTGACTCACCATCATATAAGGTGAATAAACATGCACTATTCATGAATAGAGATTGAAATTTACTCGTAACGAAACTGTTTCCAGTCAGAGCCCGCGAGACATTTTTCCTTCAGTTATCCCTATTATGACAATTGGTGGGATCAGTGTTATTTACCCTCTTAGGTCCTTACATATTATGAATAGAGTGTCTGGTAGAGTCTTAATAATATCTCTTATAATGTCTACATATGGGGTAAGGTATAACCACTTAATAACCATGTGATCTCTTCGGGTGTTGGAAACTTCTTCGTATAGTATATACATTATTCAGAATGGTTAAAGCCAGTGTAGCCGATAAGACATCAGAGGGTATTCCGGTGGGGATACTCTCAAAATATGAGGGGAACTTATCAGAATCCATGTTTATGAGGCTGGTAACCCGTGTAATATCTACCCAACCCTCAGGGTAACTCGTAAGACTATGATATGGGCAACACGAATTGGCACTCTCTCCCCCACAGTCAGCAATATCGGGTGAGCCATAGTCAGTGGAATAAGGGAGTCCTTGTCCTTGTGTAGCTCCTCCAATGACAGGTCCTTATGCAGCTCCTCCAAAGACAGGTCCTTGTGCAGCTCCTCCAAAGACAGGTCCTTGTGCAGCTCCTCCAAAGACAAATCCCCCTTGAGGGGCGGGGACCCCCATCTGCCCCACACCCCCACAGTCAACTGTGTCGTAATTTTGCGCAGCTCCTCCGAAGGCGGGGGGGGGGGGGGTGGGGGGGGGGCCATCCAATTGACACCAGGTAGGGAGTCGTCGTTTTCATCTATACCTAAATAACAAGTCAATGGAGAGACTACACCGCTCGCCTCACTCAAATCTATAATAGATTTATTCATGCGTGCAACCTCTTCACTTTCAAGACTACCTTGCAGGATCTTTTGTAGTTGTAATCCCTCAATCATTCTCTTGGCTGCTACCTGATGAAGACCGACTCCATGGACCTTCATCACTGTCATATTGACACATATAGTCGAGTTATTTAATTGTATCTTGGCCGTAATGTCTTTCGTCGCAGTTCCATTTGGAATACTGTGGAATTGGGTAAATGTTTGACCCCGATTGATACTGGAGTTTTGCTTCGAGATGTACCCGGGTGTCTTTTCAACAGCATTATCTGAAATGCATAGATGTACTTGGAGTTTATCCACACGGGGTTTTGTCATCAAACCCAAAAACATTTTGAATTCTTCCATTGAGTTAATATTTTTCAGGAGGAGGCAATGTCCAGAATTGTAAAGGGCCAGACTCTTGAGTAGGTCAGAGGAAACACCGTCTCCTACACCAACGGTGAATATTTGAAAAGCCTCATTCTTCAATCCGGCGCATTCTTTTATAATGTCACTTACATTTGTAACTAGAGCGCCGGTCACCATCAACATATTTAGAGGGAGTTGACTGCAGCACTCATAACCATATGTGATGGCATTCATGATCTCGGTGCCACCCATATTACCTTTTAGCCCACATACATACTCATGAGCTAACATAATATTTGTTTTAGTGGCCACCTGGGTGGTCTCAAACAAAGGTTTTAAGCGATCTCCAAAGGAGATCATGTTAAATCCGGTGCATGTCTCACTACTAAGTGCTAGTACCCAATGTATAGGGCACATAATTACGCCATCTCCATCCTCATCCCGTTCTCCATGCTGTCCGAACAATCTATTAAAAGTATCATCTCGCTCGGGCCCCGGTGGGGCACATCTACATGGGTAAGGTCGAGCTGTCCCGTCACCATTATCATATCATCCTTCATATGGGAATTGACCGCCTTGGAATTTCCCTCTTCATGGAATGACTGGACCTTCTTCGAGTGGGTGATTTTCATCTCCCAATCATGTTGTTGGGGGCCATCTTGTATCCACATCATATTACCCCTACCCCCCTTTACTATAACAAATCCATTACGGTGCGGTGGGTACACCTTTACACCTTTGATATTACTTAGGGTGGCATGTACTATTAGACTGTAGTTACTATTGTGTCCCAGAGGCTTCTTCTCAAAAGAGAAACTACAATAACTAGGCCTATGTTGACTAGGCCGTAACACAGTAGGGAGCACTAGAGTACTAACTCCGTCTTCATTCATTGGTAACAACTGCAACATTCTTATCTCGATGTCCACTTTAGCTTCATGGGCTATGTTTCCCAAATGGATTTCTAATATGTCTTCATGCTCGTGCATTTTCTTTCCAATGAAGGGTTGTTTTCCCTGTTTGATAGAAGCTCGGAATTTTGCCTCCATCTTTCCCTTCTCGGTACATCGCCCAATAATTTCCCGGGTGCCATTGATTGTTGCCTTGAAAGAATAGACACAACTGTCATAATCCACGGGTAGTTTGAAAGCCACTTCTTCATCATTACCGGATTTCTGGTAGTTTAGGCAACAGTTGATATCTCCCACGTATCCCGTTACAGCTATTTCCACCTTACACTTCAAAAGACGTAGTGACTGCATTGTAGAGGATTGGGTTGTGGTCTCAGAAGGTTTAGGGGAGTTATATACACATACAAGACAGGCACGGTTGCCAAATCGTTAAAATTAAACAAAAATTATACCACACCGTGCACACTCTGTGTGAGTAGTACGGCTCTAAAACAAAAGAGGGTCGTATATAACCCGAAGCGGCCCAACAAGCGGGCAAAGGGTTAGCCTTCTATACAGCTCCCATATTCAAGGTGTCGTCCAAGTGTCCAACCCACGCCACTTCTTAGCCCCGGTTGGAAACCTCAGGACATTGCTAAATTTAGTAGTTTGGATGAAATTGGGAGAGCTAAATGGCAAAAGGAATACGGGGAGAGTGTGACTCATAAACTAATCAAGCTGACAACCCACAGGCGGCACCAAATATGTTGGGAGGCCTTTACCACCTGGATCATAGAAACTAACCAAAAGCAATCCTCTGTGGCTTTAATTTTCAGGTATTTAGATTATATGTATGAACGTAAAGCTGCGTCAGTAAACACAATGAAATATCACCTCAGTATTATAAAGAAGCCCTTTTTCCACTTAACCGGTCTTCACATCCCTGAGGATGAAGAAAAGGCGTTCATGAGCCCGGCAATTTTCTGTTGGATGACATTGTGAGAGGTAAATGGCAAGGTGTATACGGGATAGTTTGACTCGTAAAAACAAGCCGACCTCCATAAATGGTACCTACCAGGAGGCCTTTACCCACCTGGATCATAGAAGCTAACAACCCCCTCTGTTGGCTTGTATTTAGATGATATTTTTTAATATGAATCTGTGATAGTAAACATAACCTCAGTATAGCCCTTTTCCACTTAAACCCGTTGTTTTGTATGTATAAATGGTTGTAATAAACATTTAAACACAAAGTATGTTTTCCCTGTCTCTCTGCTACTATACGAAATTCAATTTATAAATGTAGTTGGGATGTTTAATAGAGTCAAGGTGGAAGAAACTAAACAAAATTCTTGGCTTTAAAGTTTATTGTAAATATGACACAAACCAAATATTCATTGTCCGCTAAAGGGTTAGGTGTCCATACATTAATAACCGTGTGGCCTAGTATTCTTTATATATTATATATCAGAATAGTTAAAGTCAGTGTTGTCGATAAGACATCACAGGGTATGATCTATATAGTTAAAGTCAGTGTTGTCGATAAGACATCACAGGGTATGATGGTGGAGATACTCCTAAAATATAAGAGGAAGTAAAGTTTATTGTAAATACGGCACAAACCAATACTCAGACAATAAATGACGAGATCAGGGTTAGGTGCTCCACTATAATAACCATGTGGTCCCTATAGTAAATTATCAATATAAATCATTGGGCCCATTCTCTATCCTAAATAACAATCGGATAGTAAATGGTTGACTCACCATCATCATATAAGGTGAATATTGGTGGGATCAGTGATATTTACCCTCTTAGGTCCTTACATATTATGAATAGAGTGTCTGGTAGAGTCTTAATAATATCTCTTATAATGTCTACATATGGGGTAAGGTTATAACCACTTAATAACTGTGTGACCTCTTCGGGTGTTGGAAACTTCTTCGTATAGTATATATCATTCAGAATTGTTAAAGCCAGGTGTAGCCGATAAGACATCAGAGCGTATTCCGGTGGGGATACTCTCAAAATATGAGAGGAACTTATCAGAATCCATGTTTATGAGGCTGGTAACCCATGTAATATCTACCCAACCCTCAGGGTAACTCGTAAGACTATAATATGGGCAACACGAATTGGCACTCTCTCCCCCACAGTCAGCAATGTCGGGTGAGCCATAGTCAGTGGAACAAGGGAGTCCTTGTCCTTGTGCAGCTCCTCCAAAGACAGGTCCTTGTGCAGCTCCTCCAAAGACAGGTCCTTGTGCAGCTCCTCCAAAGGCTTGTGCAAATCCAAAGGCAAGTCTGTATGCATCTCCTCCAAAGGCAAATCCCCCTTGATGGGCGGGGGCCCCCATCTGCCCAACATCTCCACAGTCAACAGTGTCGTAATTTTGCGCAGCTCCTCCGAAGGCGGGGGGTCGTGGCCGTCCAATTGACACCAGGTGTTGGACACCAGGACACCAGGTCAATTGGACGGCCACGTCCCCCGCCTTCGGAGGAGCTGCGCAAAATTACGACACTGTTGACTGTGGAGATGTTGGGCAGATGGGGGCCCCCGCCCATCAAGGGGGATTTGCCTTTGGAGGAGATGCATACAGACTTGCCTTTGGATTTGCACAAGCCTTTGGAGGAGCTGCACAAGGACCTGTCTTTGGAGGAGCTGCACAAGGACCTGTCTTTGGAGGAGCTGCACAAGGACAAGGACTCCCTTGTTCCACTGACTATGGCTCACCCGACATTGCTGACTGTGGGGGAGAGAGTGCCAATTCGTGTTGCCCATATTATAGTCTTACGAGTTACCCTGAGGGTTGGGTAGATATTACATGGGTTACCAGCCTCATAAACATGGATTCTGATAAGTTCCTCTCATATTTTGAGAGTATCCCCACCGGAATACGCTCTGATGTCTTATCGGCTACACTGGCTTTAACAATTCTGAATGATATATACTATACGAAGAAGTTTCCAACACCTGGTGTCATCGTTTTCATCGATACCTAAATAACAAGTCAATGAAGAGACTACACCGGTCGCCTCACTCAAATCTACAATAGATTTATTCATGCGTGCAACCTCTTCCCTTTCAAGACTACCTTGCAGGATCTTTTGTAGTTGTAATCCCTCAATCATCCCCTTGGCTGCTACCTGATGAAGACCGACTCCATGGACCTTCGTCACTGAAATGTTGTCACATATAGTCGAGTTATCTAATTGTATCTTGGCCATGATGTCTTTCGTCGCAGTTCCATTTGGGATGCTGTGGAATTGGGTAAATGTTTGACCCCGATTGATGCTGGAGTTGTGCCCGGGTGTCTTTTCAACAGCATTATCTGAAATGCATAGATGTACTTGGAGTTTGTCCACACGGGGTTTTGTCATCAAACCCAAAAACATTTCGAATTCTTCTATTTGGGATATAGTTTTCAGGAGGAGGCAATGTCGAGAATTGAAAAGGGCCAGACTCTTGAGTAGGTCAGAGGAGACACCGTCTCCTACACCAACGGTGAATATTTGAAAAGCCTCTTTCTTCAATCCGGCGCATTCTTTTATAATGTCACTTACATTTGTAACTTCAGCGTCGGTCACCATCGACATATTTATAGGGAGTTGACTGCAGCACTCATAACCATATGTGATGGCCTTCATGATCTCGGTGCCACACATATTACTCTTTAGCCCACATACATACTCATGAGCTAACTTAATATTTGTTTTAGTGACCGCCTGGGTGGTCTCAAACAAAGTTTCTAAGTGTGTTCCAAAGGAGATCATGTTAAATCCGGTGCATGTCTCACTATTAAGTGCTAGTACCCAATGTAGGGCACACAATTGCGACATCTCCATCTTCATCCCGTCCTGCATGCTGTTCGAACAATCTATTAAAAGTATCATCTCGCCCGGGGTCCGGTGGGGCATATCTACATGGGTAAGGTCGAGCTGTCCCGTTACCATTATCACATCGTCCTTCATATGGGAATTGGCCGCCGTGGGATTTCCCTCTTCGTGGAAAGCCTGGATCTTCTTCGAGTGGGTGATTTTCATCTCCAAATCGTGTTGTTGGGGGCCATCTTTCATCCACATCACCTTACCCATACCCTCCGCGTTTACTCTAACATATCCATTATGGTGCGATGGGTACACCTTCACACCTTTGATATTACTTAGGGTGGCATTTACTGATAAACTGTAGTTACTATTGTGTCCCAGCTCATAGGAGGAATCACAATAACTAGGCCTATACCTAGGCCTTAACACAGTAGGGAGCACTAGAGTACTAACTCCGTCTTCGTTCACTGGTAACAACTGCAGCATTTTTATCTCGATGTCCACTTTAGCTTCATGGGATATGTTTCCCAAATGGATTTCTAATATGTCTTCATGTTCGTGCATTTTCTTTCCAATGAAGGCTTGTTTTCCCTGTTTAATAGAAGCTCGGAATTTTGCCTCCGCCTTTCCCTTCTCGATACATCGTCCAATAATTTCCCGGGTGCCATTGATTGTTGCCTTGAAAGAATAGACACAACTGTCATAATCCATGGGTAGTTTGAAAGCCACTTCTTCATCATTACCGGATTTCTGGTAGTTTAGGCGACAGTTGATATCTCCCATGTATCCCGTTACAGCTATTTCCACCTTGCACTTCAAAAGACGTAGTGACTGCATTGTAGAGGATTGGGTTGTGGTCTTAGAATGTTTAGGGAAGTTATATATATATATATACAAGACAGGCACGGTTGCCAAATTGTAAAATAAAAACAAAAATTATACCACACCGTGCACACTCTGTGTGAGTAGTACGGCTCTAAAACAAAAAGGGTCGTATATAACCCCGAAGCGGCCCAACAAGCGGGCAAAGGGTTAGCCTTCTACTAGGCCGCGCCTATGATACTCGACCATTGCTGTCAGAAGGTGTTGGTACTCTATACGGCTCCCATATTCAAGGTGTCGTCCAAGGATTTATCAAAAATTAAATAATCTTTAATTATACAGGGTGTTTCATAAATACCTTTCATAAATTTCAGAATGAATAGACCTAGCAATAATAAATATACTTTACTATGTGACGGTTTTGGAAATTTCTCATATTTACTGGGATATTACACATTTTAGTTTAAATAGGAAAGTCTAGGAGATGAACACAATCAGTAGATTACCATCACCTCAGAACAGCATCACAGCAGAAAATCCACATGCAACAACAACGAGGGGACATCAGGAACGGTTTTCGATTAATGTTTGGGCCGGTATTCTTGGTGACCATCTAATCGGACCTTTTATGTTACCACAACGACTTACAGGCAATGTGTACACCAGATTTCTTCATGATGACTTACCCATACTACTTGAAGATGTGCCTCTCAGAACACGTAGACAAATGTGGTTCATGCAGGATGGGGCTCCAGCTCACTTTGCACGAGGTACGAGGGATTTCCTTAATGTTATGTACCCTGATAAGTGGATAGGCCGTGGTGGTCCCATCGCCTGGCCACCTAGATCACCGGACCTAACTCCTCTTGACTTTTATCTTTGGGGACACTTGAAGAGCAGGGTGTATGCTACACAAATCAACACCCGTCAGCAACTGTGGCAACGAGTTCAAGAGAAGTAAGAAACACAGCAGGGATATTTGAAAGAGTGCGACAGTCTCTTATGCGCCGAGCCCAAGCCTGTATCAACGAGGGTGGGAGAAACTTCGAGCAACTATTGTAAATACTGTAAAATACATTGATGTTCAAACATTTATGACAAAATAAAGTAATTGAGGTGATGGTAATCTACTGATCGTTTTCATCCCCGAGACTTTCCTATTTAAATTAAATGTGTAATATCCCGGTAAATATGAGAAATTTCCAAAACCGTCACATAGTAAAGTATATTTATTATTGCTAGGTCTATTCATTCTGAAATTTATGAAAGGTATTTATGAAACACCCTGTATATATATATATATATATATATATAATGGAGCGCCAGGGCAAGACTGCCCAATAATAATAGACAATTGCATTGTCGTATATTCCGGTCGAACCTCAGATGGCTGTATAACGAGAAGTATCTTTTTATGAGTTTGTGTAATCCACCATCTTTACTCAGTTGGCTATGGTAGCCATCTGTATGGTGATTAGCACGCAACAAAAGGGATCGCAATAGGCGTTTGTATTGGCTGGGTTCACTAAGATCTACCCTTTGGGCGTCATCTAAAGTAATTTCTCTGGCCGAGGGACCACCAATTCTAGTTATTCATGGTAGACTATTTTGGATGGCATTGCCGAGAAAAAATCTTGCTATATAGCCACCTACAATAGTATAACAATGAATCATATTCTTTTTGGAAATATTGACAGTAGGCGTAATTGGGTGTCGTGACGGAAACGGTTTGGTTAGAGGGGTGGCAAGTCTGGACTATTGAAAGCTTCTATTTTTCCTGTAGCGGGAGACTTGTTATGGTGGCCCATGTCAAAAATTGGGGGTTGATTACCCTATATTTTCCATCCCGAACTAATCCCGGTAAAAAATAAGTTACCCTAGGGTATTGGTCTACCAGACTGAGGATGGATATTTCTGGTTATTGTAAAGCATGCACGTTGACAGGTCTTATATTGTATACCACCCGAATCCACCTCAGATATCACGGAATCATTAAAATCACAGCTTTTGTCATGTTCGTCGTGCTTATAATATTTGGCGTGGTCATTTGGGTGACAATTGAAGGCGGTGCGATCAAAGATGTCGACATCCCATTCCCAGCTGGATATCGTAAAGAGCCTCCTAGACACGATTCTACAGTTGGGATCCGTGTGCATGGGTGAACTCCTCCCGTGTCCCAGAGTGGGGGGGGTCACCTATTCTCACCGTGACCATTCAGTCTCTCGCGCTCGGTTCGGGATACCCACGTGCTATCGTCCACGTCTGACTCTACTATCTCCTTCCGAATGGGGATGGTTCACGCGTTCAGAAGAACCACCTTTAGAGCGCCATACCCTAACCATCATTATTACGGTGATGTTGTTGGCTGGAACCAACACGAAGACCAAATGACTGTCTCTTCACTTTTGGAAATATTTCACATTCCCCCTACGGACACCGACACCGTATTCAAGGCAGCATTGTAATGTGATTCGCAGCATCAGACATTTTCATACATACATCTCCCTAAATCCCATAAAGTGCTCGTCGTGATTTTCCAGTCATAAACAAGAATCGGCGGTAGTGCCAACCATGTCTCCAGTTAACAATAGAGTAAATGTCCGATCAGGGGAGCCTTTCTAGACAGAAACAGTAACACCACCGCCGCCAATATTGTCCAGACACTTTTCCCGGATTCTTCTACGTTGTCTTCATCTACATTATAAAGAGGAGTCAAGGTGGAAAAGAAAATTAGTTTTCTAGTTAAATAAAGTTTATTGTAAAGGTGTGAGTAGTACGACTATAAATAAAAATCGGGACCAAACAGTACTTATTGACCCTTACCACATTCGGGTGTTTGCCCACTTTTATTATACATATACACTTATGGATAAAGGGTCAATCGCTGTTGTCATATGCATCCACAGCTTCGTTAATTTTGATGAATTCTCTAATGCTTTCCTGGAGAATTTTAGGTAGTACCTGTTCATAGTGCATCAGGCGGTCCATATTATCTCTGATGACCTTGTGGCAGAGGAATTTCATCATGGGTGGATGGTGGAAGGTAAATAATGACGGACGACCGAGGTATTCTATGTAGTCGTCAATACGGTACCCGTCACTCACCAGTGATGTATATATTGCGTCCTTGATGGGGAGGTTGTCCCCACCCCGGAGTGTTGCCTGGAAGAAGATGTTCGGACAGGATGTGATGAAGATGTTCCCTTCACCTTGGCATGAGAATCCTGTATGGTCACAATTCGCCATCAATTCCACAAATAACCTCTTCTATGGGTTAGTTTTATTGACGACTCTGGCCAGGAGATAGTAGATACTACCCCAACTATCCTCCGTGCATCGTATGCAATAAAGCCTATCCACCATGTCAAGCTCTATCTTGAAGTCTTGCAGTTCCTCGTAATCCCACTCCTTCATTTCCCACGGCGACGTTCTTCGTTCGAACATGTCCTGGTGGTGTACTGCATTGTATACATACTCCTCCATATCCTCCATTGTTTTCACTAAGGGATTTAGAGAGATGAAATCCATGGAGGGGAGAGAGAGACGTCTGAGTGGATAGAGTGATTTCTGACATTAATAGTGAGAGATGTCAGGGTTAAAAAATAGAGTTTATTTATATATAAAAAAACAATACCACATTTCATATATAAATGGGGTAACGGTACGGGTAAATTCATCACCGCCCTAGAGAAATGGATTGGATATTAGCACCAACAATAAACTTTCTCCCTCTGGAGATAGATGTCGCAGATAGACACTTTAGGAATCCCAACTTCCTGAAGTACGTTGTTGAAAGAGGATGCGCCATCATGAGGCTGCCCGGACCGATGCTAGAGGTCGCCGCGAATATTCAAAGTATATTTGATCTTTACGGAATGAATCTAACAACGATTAACAATTCAGACCGGTTACTTATGGTCTTTATCCAACTGGGGAATTTATACAAGATGGGAGACAATCTAACCTATACCGGCGATATTCAGGACTCCATTGATGTGACCAATTACGATGATGAAAAATTCACAGAATACTTAGCAGATTATAATATTATCACTGCTCGCTGCACAATTCTTAGCGATATATTTGGGACCATAGATTGGTTAATTGGATGGCTGAATGATTGTGAGTATGAATTACCACCAATTAAACAGCGCACCATGTCCCGTCTATTCTGGAGGAACCACAAAATCCAGCATATTATGACGGTGGTGATTGATAAAATGTTGGGTCCGCGGTGCCACCCCGATGATGTGATTAAGGTCCGTCGGATATGGTGTAAGCTAATGGGGAGATGGTTTCGGTACAGACAAATTGAACGGATCTCGCTTGCAATGCGCCTAAATGGACAAATATTTTGGAATAGGCAGATCTATATCACCAAACGATTTACGTGCAACATTTGTCTAGATCAGAATTTGTGGTACGATGAGGTGGTTATGTTTCACGATAAGGTATACAATATCGGTGCCCCCAAACCTCTGGCCAAGAGTGTCTGCAATGCCCGCATATGCCACAGGTGTATTCCCGAGCTCGCCCTGGATATCGTAAAGAGTCTCCTAGACACGATTCGACAGTTGGGATCCGTGTCCATGGGTGAACTCCTCTTGTGTCCCTTCTGTAAGAATAGCGCCATTGATATTGCCACACTGGACGGTAAGATGCGATCATTTCCCCAAAGTAGACGATCTGTATACAAGTTCGTTGCCATATATCGCCGACTGTGGATTTACCTCCAGCGCAACTTTACCTCCCTGTGGAAGTGTGGGGGGCCACCTATCCTCACCATGGTCATTCCGAGGGACAGTCTTTCGCGTTCGGTTCGGATACCCTCTTCATATGCAACACGTGCTATCGTCCACGTCTGACTCTACTATCTCCTTCCGAATGGGGGATGGTTCACGCTGTCAGAAGAAACACCTTTAGAGCGCCACACCCTAGCCATTATTATTACGGTGATGTTGTTGGCAGGAACCAACACAAAGACCAAATGACTGTCTCTTCACTTTTGGAAATATTTCACATCCCCCCTACGGACACCGACACCGTATCCAAGGTGGAGAGGCAGCATTGTAATGTGATTCTCAGCATAAGACATTTACATACATACATCTCCCTAAATCCCATAAAGTGCTCGTCGTGTTTTTCCAGTCATAAACAAGAATAGACGGTAGTGCCAACCCTGTCTCGAGTTAACAACAGAGTAAATGTCCGATCAGGGGAGCCTTTCTAGACAGAAACAGTAACACTGCCGCCCGCCAATATTAATTATCCAGACACTTTTCCCGGATTCTTCTACGTTGTCTTCATCCACATTACAAAGAAGGAGTAAAGGTGGAAAGAAAAACGTTTTTTAGTTAAATAAAATGTATTGTAAAGGTGTGAGTAGTACGGCTATAAATAAAAAAAGGGTCCCGAAGCGACCAAACCCTTACCACATCCGGATGTTTGCCCACTAAAGGGTTAAATATTATATATATATAAATATGTTTACCCTATATATGGATAAAGGGTCAATCCCTGTTGTCGTATGCATCCACAGCTTCGTTCATTTTTGATGAATTTTCTAATGTTTTCCCGGAGAATTTTAGGTAGTAGTACCTGTTCATAATGTTTCAGGCGGTTTATATTATCTCTGATGACCTTATGGTAGAGGAATTTCATCGTGGGCGGGTTGTGGAAGGTAAATAATGACGGACGACCGAGATGTTCTGTGTAGTCGTCTATACGGTACCCGTCACTCACCAGTGATGTATATATTGCGTCCTTGATGAGGAGGTTGTCCCGGTTCCGGAGTGTTGTCTGGAAGAAGAAGTTCGGATAGGATGTGATGGAGATGTCTCGGCGATTGCTCATGTTTTCTTTTCGTACCCATAGAGCATCACGGGATACAAAAAGTCGACGAGGGTGATATTGTAGTTGATGGTTAGCACAATATAATTCCCCATTACCCAGATTCGTTCTCAAGCCACGGGGGTGGTATTTGACCTCATCTTCCCGCCTCCTGGAAAGGGTTTTTGCCCAGATTCGATCTCAAACCACGGGGGTGGTGTTTGACCTCATCTTCCCGCCTCCTGGAAAGTGTTTTGGCCCAGATTCGTTCTCAAGCCACGGGAGTGGTGTTTGACCTCATATTCCCGCCTCCTGGAAAGGGTTTTTGTCCAGATTTAATCTCAAGCCATGGTGGGTGGATTTTGACCATCCAAGTGATCACTCTCCCGCTTCCTGGGAAGGGTTTTGTCGCGGTTTCTATTCGGATTCCCCATTGAAAACTAACCCCCGAAAAATGTGCTTGCTGAGCACCCTGCGACAATTGTCAGAAAAGTATGTTTGCTCAGCCGACTATAGTCACCACAAAAAAATTAGCCTCACTCTATCTTTGACCATAGCCGGTTGAGCACCTGAACTCACGATTACAGATCGACCATGGTGTCAAAGTCTTTGATTACGATTTGGGCCTTGAGGGGTGTGGCCAACGGATTGAATAATTACTAGTTTGGGTCTATGATTGGCTGTATATAAATCCTCAGACCACACCTCTCTTCCACATAGACCACACCCCCTATTTTTCATATAAAAAGGCTGAGGCAGGCTAGTAAAGTTATCACAGCACCAGTAGTAGCAGAAGCAGTACCAACAACTCGAATCAATGAATACCCTAAATTCGGATGCTGATGCTGATGCTGATGCTGATACTGATATTAATGCCGAAGTGACAGAAATGAATACCCTAAATTCTGATTCTGATATTGATTCTGATACTGATTCTGATGCCGAAGTGGATACTGATGCTCATACTGATGACGAAGTGGTAGAGACATTATCCAACATGAAAACCAAGAAATATAAATGGACCATGGATGATGGTACTGGTGGTTCTTCTACAAAACCCCTGTTATCTCCCACCACAAAAACCGAGAAATCTAAATCGAATGATGGTAGTGGTGATTCTTCTACCAAACCCTAGTTGACTCCCATGCACCACTATTCCCCCATACCTGCAATTAGTATGTTGCATGCTATGCTTCCCCCAAGTATTGGCCCTATAAATAAGGGTTAATACATATTGTTTGGTCTCTTAGGGGTTATTTATATACGGCCCTTTTATTTAGAGCCCTACTCCATCACATGTGTGTATGGTGTGGTATATTTGTTTTATAATAAACTTTCCTTAACCAGAAAATTCGTTTCTTTTCAACACACCCATAGACCACACCCCCTATTTTCATAAAAAGGCTGAGACTGGCTAGCAACATGATTCACTTGCAGTACCAGCAGCACCGAAGTGGTAGAAATATTGTCCGAAAAGTCCAGTAAGTTGTGTTTTTAATTCTCTAATGCTTTCCACGAGAAATTCCATATTATTTCTAATAACCTTGTGGCAGTCATGTGGAATGTAAATAATGACAGACGACTGAGGACAAAAAAAAATGTGTTATTTGTAGTCGTCTATATGGTACCCATCACTCACCAGTGATGTATATATTACGTCCTTGATGGGGAGGTTTTCCCGGTTCCGGAGTGTTGTCTGGAAGAAGACGTTCGGATAGGAAAAGTGTTACGGGTGAGAGTCATCCCAAGTCTATCTCTTGTTTCTCAATCCTGGTCCCCTACCAGAAACTCTAACCCGGATTCCTCGACTATAGAGAGGTAGGTGTCAGGGTTGAAAAGAAATTAGTGTTCTGGTTAAATAGTTTATTTTTATAAAAACAAAATATACCACACACCATGCATAATAATTGACGGAGGTGTGTGAGTAGTAGTACGGCTCATAAGGAGGTGTGGGGGTTAGTTTTCAATTATCGCCATCAACTGTTTAATATTTTCTTGTATCAATATATTTTCATCACGTTTATTATCAAATTTTAAATTAATTAGGGTATCTAATAATAATTTGTAGAGTGTGTAACTATTTAAATGTTTATGGGTGTTAATACTCGAACTAAACTTATTATACTTATTCTCAATATAACTCAAAAGAAATATCTTATGGTTATGACAATTTATCAGTATTGGTGGAATGAGAAATATATATTGGGGTGAAAAATAAAAATATTGATTGGTCACTTCCACCAAAATACTATCCCTATTTATTTTTTCCAAATTTACTCATCTCGGCATAATTATAGTAGTCAATCTCGAGAGAATTGTTCAGGTGTTTAAGTTTTTTTATTTTAGTCGACCTCTCTCTCTCTCTATATAACATTTTCAATAAATCCACATACGATTTCTCGTGTTTTCTTTTCGTGCCCTTCTGTTCATAGAGCGTCACGGGATATAAAATGTCGATTGTAGTTGATGGTTAGCACAATATAATTCCCCATTATACAGAGTCCCTCTAATCTTTGGAGACTATTGTTATTATTCGTTAAGAGGTATGTCAATTCCTTACACAGACAGGCGCTTTCAATATTGTCCTTTATATTCTGGACTGCTCCTCCTCCCCCCCAGGTTAAATTATTGGGTCCATTGGGAAAGCGAATTTGATTAGAATTGAAACCCCTCAAAACAATCTGTACCTCGTATTCTAAGTGAGATTCTGTAACATCTTTTATATTTAGCGATTTATACATATCGGTGGTCATAGCATTAGAAATGTACGACTTGAGAAAAAGATACTTGCCATTCGTGGTTTTAGACTGGCTTAATATTTGGTCAATGAAACCATAGGGGGCGATTACACCTTTATCCGAGGCACACGCTGGACAAATGTGGCACTTGACACACACCACCCGCCACTTACACTGTGAACAAAATCCCCTTATAGATGCATCCAAATGATCAATTTCTACCACGTCATAATCTTCTCCTTCTTTAAAAATATCATTGCAGCAAAATTTGAATCCACCCTCTATACCACTTTCCATGAAATCTATAAAATTATGACTATTTTTTAAATAATCTCGAATGGCAACCATTTCGAGAAAATTCGTGACAGAGTCATGAAATTGTATCGTCTTACCGCCGTTTGATGATAAGAATAATTTCATGTCTTTTAACAATTTTTCCTTGGGACAATTACAATATAATGTCTCGATCCATAGCGCCAGTTTATCGTACTGACAATTTGGTTCGTCATTTCGAGTTACCACCATTTCATTGAAACATTCGGAGAGAGATGACATTTGCAAAAATGGATTGAAAAATTTATTGTATTTATTTCTCATGTTAACCCTGTCCACCCTAAATATAAATTATGAGAGAATACAGCTACAAAATGGCTGAATTAAAATTCATATTTTTTTTAGATTATGGTGGAACAAAAGGTTGATTTTATTGTCAAAATTAAATATAAAACAAAATAAATGTACGTGCCATCTTATCTAGACATGTCCACTAGAGTGTTTTTATAACAACAAAATTGTTTACATTTTTTATAAGGGATGGGAAGAATATCAAGTGAGTGCTAAGTCTGGGTGTCAGTTTCTATTGTGGTGTACTGTTTGAGTATAATATGTTACTCTGGGTGAGTGTTAGGGGTATGATGATTTCCTATCCAGCTGTGTGAGCTTCTTGGAATAGAATCCCGGGAAACCCCCATCCCAAGGAGGCGGGGAGATGATCACTTGGTGGTGGTGGTGGTGGTGGTGGTATTTGACCCTCCATGTGATCATCTTCCCACCTCCTTGGAAAGGCTTTTTGCCCAGATTCAATCTCAAGCCATGGTGGTGGGTTTTGTGATCATCTTCTCGCCTCCTGGGAAGGGGTTTTCCCGGGATTCGAGCTCATTTGTGATCATCTTCCCACACCTCCTAGGAATAGTTTTTGCCCAGATCCGATCTCAAGCCACGGGGTGATGTTTGACCCTCCAAGTGATCATCTTCCCACCTCCTTGGAAAGGCTTTTTTACCCAGATTCGATCTCAAGCCATGGGGGTGATGTTTGACCTCATCTTCCCGCCTCCTGGAAAGTTTTCTTTTATCACAGATTCGATCTCATAACACGGTGGGGGATTTTGACCATCCTGGGAAGGGTTTTGTCACGGTTTCCATCTCAGACCACGGTGGGTGGATTTTGATTGTAATTTTTTGCTCCAATGGACGACCTGGCCCGTTTCATGTTTGAGGGTGGTATTCATATGCAGTTTGGTCTGGCGAGTCCGAATCTGTCATCAGAATTAATTGGCCTAGCTGGTGAAATGGTGGTACTGGAGCGTCTCATTTGGTGGAGTTTTGAACGTACATCAAAAGTCAGGACAGATTCGAATTCCCCATTGAAAAACTAGCCCTAAAAGGTGTGCTTGCTGAGCACTCTGTGACAATTACGCGGATATAGGAGTCCGTAGAGTGTCGGAAAACCTTCTGAATCGACGGTGACTGAGAGTGTCATCCTTTTTCGCCCAAATGGGCGACCTGGCCCGTTCCACGTTTGAGGGTGGTATTCATATTATGCAGTTTGGCCCGGCGAGTCCGAATCTGTTATCAGAATTGATTGGCCTAGTTGGTGAAATGGCGGTACTGGAGCCGGAATTTTAAATAGTCAGGTCGGATTCCCATTAAAAACTAGCCCCATAAAGTGTGCTTTGTTCAACCGACTTTAGTCACCACAAAAAACAAATTAGCCTCACTCTATCTTTGACCATAGCCGGTTGAGCACCTGAACTCACGATTACAGATAGACCATGGCGTCAAAATCTTAGATTATGATTTGGGCCTTGAGGGGTGTGGTCAGTGGATTGAATAAATACTAGTTTGGGCCTGTGATTGGCTGTATATAAATCCTCAGACCACCTCTCGTCCACATAGATCACACCCCCTATTTTTTCATATAAAAAGGCTGAGGCGGGCTAGTAAAGCTATCACAACACCAGTAGTAGTACCAAAAACACGAATCAATGAATATCCTAAATTCTGATGTTGATACTGAAGCTGATGTTAATACCAAAGTGATAGAAATTAACACCCTAAATACTGATTCTAATGCTGATATCGAAGTGGGTATTGATGCTTGTACCGAAGTGATAGAAATGAATACCCTAAATACTGATTCTAATGCTGATATCGAAGTGAGTATTGATGCTGTTGCTAATGTCGAAGTGGATATTGATTCTGATACATGTGCTGATGAAGAAGTGGCGGAGATATTATCCAACATGAAAACCGAGAAATATATATCGACCATAGATGATGGTATTGGTGGTTCTTCTACCAAACCCCAGTTATCTCCCACCATGATAACCAAGAAATTTAAATCGGATGGTGTTGGTGGTTCTTCTACCAAACCCCAGTTATCTCCCACCACGAAAACCAAGAAATTTAAATCGGATGATGTTGGTGGTTCTTCTACCAAACCCCAGTTATCCCCCACCAAGAAATCTGAATCGACCATGGATGATGATATTGGCATCACAAATACCGGTTGGACCTTCAGAAAACCCGACCAGTTAACTCCTAGACAACTAAATAAAATGACCCCATTAATAGGTTAGTTGAACACCCACCACACACGTGAGAAGGTTAACAGGCCATGGTCTGGGCCTATGATTGGTTGTATCCTCAGACCACCTCCCATCCATATAGACCACACCCCCCCACCCCCCCCTAATTTCATATAAAAAAGCATGAGGCGGGCTAGCAAAGTTATCTCAGCGGCAGCAGCACTACCGACAACTCGAATTAATGGATACCCAAGATTCTGAAGATGGTGTTTTGGCGGCGAAAATTGAAGTGACAGAGATACAACCCAAAATAATATTTTCTAGAAAAATATTTTCTGACGGGACAATGAACATCCGAGATATACTTGTGAAGACAGTTGAAGTGGTGGAGAAATTGTTGCGAAACGGGGTAATGGATAAGGGAGATTATTCTGATGAAGTGGCAGATATATTGGAAAAATCGACAATGACCATGGATGATGATATTGGCGGTTCTTCTACCAAACCCCAGTTGACTCTCACCAAGAAATCTAAATCTACTACTTCTTCTACCAAACGCCAGTTGACTCCCATCACGAAATCTAAATCTACTTCTTCTACCAAACGCCAGTTGACTCCCATCACGAAAAAATCTAAATCTACTACTTCTACCAAACCCCAGTTGAATCCCATCACGAAAACCAAGAAATCTACTTCTCCTACCAAACGACAGTTGACTCCCATCACGAAAACCAAGAAATCTACTTCTCCTACCAAACCCCAGTTGACCCCCATCACAAAAACCAAGAAATCTAAATCTATTTCCTCTACCAAACCCCAGTTGACTCCCATCACGAAAACCAAGAAATCTAAATCTACTTCCTCTACCAAACCCCAGTTGACTCCCATCACGAAAACCAAGAAATATAAATCGACTTCTTCTACCAAACACCAATTGACTCCCACCAAGAAATCTAAATCGACTTCTTCTACCAAACACCAATTGACTCCCACCAAGAAATCAAAATGGACTTCTTCTACCAAACCTCCCTCACAAATCCGTCACGAATGTGTACGGTGTGGTATTAAATTTTATTCATAAACTTGACTTCTTCTACCAAACCCCAGTTGACTCCCACCAAGAAATCTAAATGGACTTCTTCTACCAAACCTCCCTTATACCTCCGTCACATGTGTACACGGTGGTATTACTTTTTTGTTTACAATTAACTTTATTTAACCCTTTAGCGGGCAAATAAATGGCTTTATGGGATATTTGCGGTAGGGTTGAAATTAGAACCAATGACCCTATTTATGTAACTTATTCGGATTAAAAAATTGACTAATTAATTGGTATTTTTTATTAGATTGACCAAATTTTCCTATATAGATATATTTGTTTATTTATATTAAGGGATATATAATGGCCACATTCGGCCCCTCGATTCGGCCATCAAAAAAGAGATGGCACCACCACCACCCCTACTAACTTCCTAATCCTGCCACGGACATTAGTTCCAGGGCAGTAATTCCAACAAAAAATACAAGAACGTAAAATATTCCCTGGGCAAGATTCTCTTAGACCCCGATGGTTCGGGTCCCCTAATCGGAAAGCGATGTCTTGATGGCCGTAAAGGCCTCTCAAACTATGCAATTCTATGATACGGGATCTACTGCGCAAAAGAAGACGGAGTATCTCCGGTGGCGACAGAATGGCCTAAGGGTTAACCATAAAACGCGTTTCGTTTCCACCTTGAAATATTTATCCAAAGGAAGGAATAAATGGTAAAAAAATGAATGTAGTGAGTATTTACATTTTATTGTTTCTATTCATTCCAGTTTTCTTTCATTCGAAAGAAACAAAAACTCTTCATCGGCCGCATCTACCGCTTCATGAATTTGAATGAATTCATCAATGCTTTCCTTGAGAGTATTAGGAAGCACCTGTGGATAGTGCTGAAGTTGTGTTTTATTATTTTTCACAACCATGTGACAGAGGAACTTCAGACACTTCCACTCACGAGGGGGATCATCACTGAGGTATCCTGTGTAGTCGTCTATGTGATATCCGTCATTCACCATTAATTTATATATTAGATGTTTATATTTTATGGTTGCCGGGCCATATTTATCCTGGAGTGTAATGTTGAAGAATATGTTGGGACAGGATGTAACGAAGATTTGGCCACTGAGGGTAGACTCCCCATTAATCATATAGGCCTCCAACTCTACAAATAATGGTTTCTTCTTCTCTGGATCTCCTTTACGGATGACTCGGACCATGAGGCGGAAGTATCCTTCCACTATAAATCCGCTACTGAAAAGAAAGGGATAAAAAATAAAAGTGTAAAAAACAATCATTTTTGTCAGATGTCTATCGTGAAACTCTTCGACATAGGATTACATTCATCGATATGATATCCGTCATTCACCAATGGAGACATATTCACAGACAGACCACACACACTCTCATGGTCTGGACTTGTGATTGCTGAGGCGGGCGATATGATATCCGTCATTCACCAATGGAGACATATTCACAGACAGGCCACACATCTGCCACATCTAACGCTTCCTCATACAATTCCGCTACTGAAAAGAAAGGAAAAATGGTAGAAATACTAAAGTGGATTCAACTCACCCTCGTTTCATATAATACAGCCGGTCCACCATATCAAGCTCAATTCGGAAAGTGTTTTTTAGTTCATTATCCTTCCCAGTATCCCAGGGAGATATCTTGCGTTCTAACTTATCCTGGTAGTGTAGTATAGGGTACATATACATATATATGTCATCCACTTTCTCAACCTCGGAAACAAGTGACCTGAACTCCATAACGTCTAGAGTGACTCTATTAGAATGTGGCTGAGCAATGAAGAAATCTCAACACACCCTCATGGTCTAGCTAGGCCTCTGATTGGTTCCTCAGACCACCTCCCACATAGATAGACCACACACCTATTTTATAAAAAGGCTGAGACCGGCAGCATATAACGTACAGTCTGGCAGGAGTTCATAACGTACAGTCTGGCAGGAGTTCATATCTAAACCCCTTTTTAAATATGAATAAATATTTTCTATTATCAATAATAATGTATCAAAACACAGGTATTCTATGGTATTTCTTGTATATGTTTGTATATATATATCAAGGTATACTCGGAGAAAGCCAGTAGATATTATATTGAGAGATTGGAGTGTCATCATGTCGACACTCTTATAATCGAAAATAAAATATAATGAATTAAATTTAGTGAAGTTTTTATTTCCTTATACATTCTTGGACAAATGGTATAAAATGAAAGTGTAAAAATCAATAATTTTGCCAGATTTCTATCGTGAAACTCTTCAACGGAGGATTATATTCATCGACATGATGATATCCGTCATTCACCGGAGAGAATAATTCACAGGCCACACACACTCTCATGGTCTGGGCTTGTGATTGGCTGTATAGCAGACCCCTCCCCACCACGCCCCTATTTTCATAAAAAGGCTGAGGCGGGTTAACAGTACTTGTAGCACCGGCAACACCACCAAACAACTCAAATTAAAGTGTGGCAGAGATATTATCCGAAATCATAAAAACAAAATCGGGGCATGAAAACACCATTCACTATGAAGAAATCCAGGACCAATCATCATTTTTCAACTAAGAAGATCAGAAAAAATCTTCGTAGTACCATACCAGCCTCCATATTTATGGCCACAATTTTGGAGTATATGACCAAAAGGTTGATTTCATTATCCAAATTAAATATAGAACAACATAAATGTACCATATTATCTAAGCATATTCGTAAGGTTTTCTATAACGACACAGATATTTATAATTTCATAATGGATGGTAAGGTTATTTGCCCTTTTGAAAATTGAATTTAGGGGTATGGTCTATGGGGGTATGGTTAAGTAAAGTTCATTATAAACGGTGGGAGTGAAGGGCCTGTATCGAGAACTGGGCATTCCATAGGGAGAACTGAAAGAAACCGAAGGGTGGGGGTTCATTTTTGACCTGCGAGAAGTGGACGTTCGATCGGTGCGTGTCGACCGACGGCGTGTGACCTACAGGTATATAAAAAACGACCCGGGAACCGGCACCGGTCGCAAGAGGAAGAAGAAAAATGACGGGACCGTCGCTTTCCCCAGGGATATGGCTGAAGTCATCAACAATAACACCACTACCATCGTATCATTGAAAGGTAAACGTGGCAAAACGGGGTTTAGATCCCCTAAAAACTAACTAGGCTAGACTAGTTAGCTAAGAAGATTGACTTTTTTACCAAAAATGAGCGTTTATGTAAAGCGACTGGCCTTGTATATGATGGGGCAGTCATCATTGGTTGGGGGGATGATCCCACCGGAAGCGAGCCGCCTAATATATAACCTCGCCCGCTCGCCCGATGTATATCTACAGCCTCACTCTACTGGAGAAGGGAGGGCCACTCGTTCTCCCGAATTGACCATGGCGTTATTTACCGAGGCTGGGGGACAGGTCCTCCTGATAGACTCTATGATAGAGCGAGGGGGAGAGTGTGAGAAAGTCGCTGGGCTCCTGCAGGAGCTAATAGAGTCCACGATAGAGCGAGGAGAGGTGCGACAACTGTTGGATGACATTGCTCGTAGTATTATATGTCCCCATGAGAAATGCCACCATCCCATGTGTCGTATGTGGTGTAGTGCACGCCGTCACCTGATGACCTGTCATGGGTGCGCCATGTTCAAAATCTTCATGAAAGCCATCCACGCCCACACATACACCTGCAACTGGGGCGACAAATGCTACCTGGATGGGTGTCACCAAATCCGCACCAAGTACACCTACACCAATATAAAGTGGGATATAGGAACTACCTGTACGTATCTTCGAGCATTTGATATGTGTGAGGAAGAAGGTGTGGCCCTGCAGAAGATGATAGACTCAATGATAGAGCGAGGAGAGGTGCAGCGGTTGTTGGACGTATATGCATACAGTGCTAAGTGTCCCAATAATGTGTGCATTTCCTTTTGTCTCTGGTGGCGTCGGATACACTACCACGTGAGACAATCCATCCGTCATAATTGCCCCGTGCGAGACATTTACAAAAAGGTCATGCACTGCCACATATACACCTGCAAATACGGCAACCTCTGTAAACTACCCACATGCATCAAAGTCAAAGCCCAGCTACGTGGCGATTGTAAAACACCAGATGTGGCAAAAGTCTGTATGTTTCTTCACAGTTCCTGAGTTTGTGAAAACAAATATATAAGTTTATTTTTTATTTTCATGTGAAAACAAATATATAAGTTTATTTTTTATTTTCATTTACAGTATATTAAAGTCGTGGAATGAGTAGTACGGAGCTCTAAATAAAAACAAAAAAGAAAGGGTTGTATATAACCCTGAAGCGGCCAAACAATATTTATTGGCCCTGATTGTTACCCGTTAAGAAAGTTAAATATGGGAAATATCTGTGCTTTGTTAAATATGGAAAATATCTGTGAGTGTGAGGAATCCGGTTATACCCTTCAGATGCTAATAGACCACATGGCACAGGAAGGAGAGGTGAAGAAGATGTTGGATATATATGCGTGCAGTGCCAAGTGTTCCAAAAAGGTTTGCAACCCCTTGTGCCTCATGTGGCGTCGGGTACGTAATCATGTGATAAGTTCCGGTCATAAGTGCGTCGTGTTAGACATTTACAAAAAGGCCCTTCGCTCCCACATAGACACCTGCAACTACGGCAACCGCTGTCCCCTGCCCATGTGCCCCAAAATCCGTGCCGATCGAGATAATGACAGTAGCTATGTAAAGCCTGATATGGAAAGTATCTGTAGATATCTTACCAGTTCCTGAATGTGTGAAAAATAAAAATATACAAATTTAATTTCTTTGTTTTATTTATATCCCCCTAAAAACTAGGCTAGCTAGCTAGGTAGCTTAGATTGACTTGACGAAATTAATATTTTCTCGAAAAAATATTTTCTGAGATTTTACACAAAGTGGCCTTGTATAATATATATATATATATATATATATATATATATGGTAGAGACATAGGAGAAATTTTTTATTTTTGGTCAAGTCAATCTTGCGACATAAAGCGGTATAGCCTGGTTTCTCCCAAAATATTTTTTTCTGAGAGTTTAACATCAAGGCGAAAATGTTCTGGTTAAATACAGTTTATTGTATCCCCCTAAAAACTAGGCTAGTTAAGATTGACTTGACAAAAAATAATATTTTCTCAAAACAAATCTGAGATTGTACACTAAAGTGAACTGGTCTTGATACAACGGGGCTCAAATCCCCCTAAAAATAGGCTAGTTAAGATTGACTTGACACAAATAATATTTTCTCTGAGATTGTACACTAAAGTGAACTGGTCTTGCATGGTGGAGACACGAAACGGGATTTAGAGCCCCTAAAACTAGGCTAGCTAAATGTACGAGACGTAGACATACAACGGGGCTCAAATCCCACTAAAAACTAGGCTAGTTAAGAATGACTTGACAAAAATAATATTTTTCTCATTCTGCAGCTTTCGGTCTGCCCATAGAAGCTAGATATTTTAGATCGGTCTCTCTAGTAGCAATAATATTATACAATTGTATATTGTGTAACACCACATATATTATCCAAAAAATATCCAATATTATTTGGTTTGGAAAATTACCACTAAATTTGATAAATATGTATAATAATAGCGCATATACATAATAAGCATAATGTGATAAAAAAACACATGGTTTATCGGTCATATAATTTATAATATAATATAAAAATGTATCTACTAGACGTTCCTTTTTTTTACGGGTTGTCGCATCTTATGTACCGCCGATTAAATGCTACATTTACGGTCTTTGTTTGACGGGAAAAACCATATGATTTCCTATTGGGTTAATAAATTCACCCGCCGCGTCTGCAACTTTTTGTTAGTCTATATTTATTTTGAAGGTTTATTTATATTCTGCTATACTAAAACAATGGAAGCCATTGATTTGGCGCTGTCCAATTATGTGACTAATACAAATAATGATGACGACGACGCTAATCATGATGATGTACCGGTAACAATAGATCATGATTTCTATATGGTTAACGTTGTGGATATGCGGGGTGGAAAGGAGATTAAGGACTTGTCTAAGATAATTTCTTTATGTATAAAGCATAGAGTGTCCAATTTCAAAATGGAATCGGCCATGGTCGCTGTAAAGATAATGGCATGTTCATCGACATTGTCTATAGAACTAACCAACCGCCAAGCTACCAGGAATGAATGTGCCTATACCACTCTGGAGGATATTAGTGTGCGCAACGAATTTCGACCCATGGATACCAGAGCCGTGGTTTCGCGTGCAAGTAACACTATTCTTGATGGATATTTTGTTTGGGAGTTGGATTATGCGTCGAAAGGCGGCGACACCGACATTGAGAGATATATGCTCATCACTAAAACTATGGACAATATAATGGGCGGCAATATGTGCCGATTGTTGTAGTACGATAGAAATGATCATATACGCATCCCAAATAGATTTATCGTTTGAAGCTTACCAACTGTTACCAACTGGTGGTAACTGTTATTTTGGGTACTATTTCTTGACAAAATCCGATTTGACCGGTCTGAAAATATGTTTTTATATAAAAGGTAAACATTTCCAAGACTATACCAATAGTCTTAGGCTTTTCAACCAGAACCAAAAAAAAAATCCACCACGTCATCGAATGTTCCTCATCCCCCGAATTAAAGCTGGATGTGGGGGGGACCTCCAATATGACCCTACCCTTCTCGGCGAAAACTCTAGCGTCTCAAATATACGTGCCGACGCTGAGACAAAAAGACGGGATAGTGCTCTAACCCTCACGTCGTCTACAGCAGTGTGGGATTGGCGTCGGTGGATGCCAGCCAGAGCCTGCTTGCAAAGATGGCCATTGTGATTCGAGGCCAAAAGAAATTCTTGGAAAATTCAGAAACGATCATATTAATGAATGATATTAGGAACCAAGAGGTGTTTCAAAATGTGAAGATGGTGTTGGGTCAGGATTTCTATTTCCAGAAACATTTACTCGATACGGAGTTATGTGTACCCATGTTATCCTATTATCTAATAAATGGTGGTATTGACATCATTTTAACCAAAAAACCCACCAACCCCAATAAAAAAAAGAAGGACGCCGATGATACGAAACCGTCTTTCTTTAACGAAGATCATTACGAGAAAGATAGCACTCTTTTTTTTTACTTTGCCTACGTACTCGCCAATAGGTTTATTGCGAGATATAATATTGTCTCTGATGCCACGGGTTATTATAGAGCTATGGTATTATGCGGTAAGAAGCGATACAAGAAGGGACGACTCGGGGACAATTTCCAACGTTTCCAAAGGGAATGTCAGCGAGAGAAGGCATTTTTGGACGAGAAAGTTCTCATCCACACACCCACCACGAAAATGTGTAGTGCGTGCATCGGGCAATATATCGCTCGAGGCACCCCCTCTTCTCGTGCCACCGCAGGACTTATCACAATGAGAACCTGTGGGCGGAGATGGCCCAGAGTTTTGAGAATATATCCTTTGTTTACGACGCTAAAATCGCCACCATCACCACCAACACATTTATGATACCGTTTAACTTGGCCATTTACTTTCAAGAAAGACAATACCTACCATCGAAATGTAACCATGTTGAATCTGAGCAAATTCTGACCATTACCTCTAATTCCTTTGTCATTGAATTTTTGAGAGCCATTAAATATAACCAATATTTTTCCGATATAGTAATATTATCTGACGTGTCGAGAGCTTTGGGATTTGAATATGAGGAGGAACCATCCCCATCACAATTACCCACTCAAAATTTCAACACGATCGATTGGGAATTTACGCATACCGACCAGGCATTAAACGAATACGAAGCCAACGTTCAAGATTTATTCATGGGATCGCCGGCGCCAGATGATCATCACCATCGGCACATGGGTGGCAAGTGTTTGTCCTTTTTAACCAAATGTTCAAAATGGTATAGCAATGCGTACAACAATAACGATATTATAGATACCCTATTTATGAATATTCCTAACAATAGAATACAGCAACTTCGGATGGGAAGACTCGAGAAATTTTCACCGTTACATCCATACAAATGTTGGTTGAGAATAATATCGTGAAGCCCATAAATTTTGGCGAAATGGAACTCAATATAGATGCCAATATTGTAAATTTTATGGTAACCAGTACCCTACAACGAGATCAACCGCCGCCACCACCATCGGACCACCGTGATGACCCCCACGCATTATTTCAGAGTATGAATCGGCTAAAACTCTATATTATTCGGAAATTCCTCCCCATCTGTGTAGCGAATCTAGACTGGGAAGATATATTTGTGGTCACGTCAAATGTGCACGACATGGACCACAACTCGTTCCTGACACTTTCGACTCTCCTGATACTTGAGTGGATCACTCCCCGACTCCCCAATTTATTGGCCAACACTAATCTTCCCCGGTGGGCCCTAAATATTTTGACTCCGTTAATGGAGAGGGAAAGGGCACAACACCACAAATACACCAATGAACATGACAATTTTCTCAAAAACGATGTGTTATTTGGATCGAATATCGAAGTTTTATTCAAAAAGCGACAACCCCGAGGACAAGCGCAAAGTCGGCCGGATAGGGAGAAGAAAATATTATACTGCGTGTTCATGCATTGGCTATACATATTTGGTTATATTCACGACATTAATGCGGCAAAGTCCGTATTTGGTGACCTTTGCCTGGCTTTGTTCTCAAATTGGAAGTTTATATGCGAATTTGAAAACATTAGTAATAATAATGATGGTAGTATTATTGTTGATAGGTTTAAAGCGCGTATTTTTGGGTATATGTACTACAGTACGGGTAGTATGTGTCATTTCAAGAATATTTTGGATGTGGAAATGCTAGCCATTCCGGCCATGAAAAATATCTGGGTTGATTTCATTAAAAAAAATATTATAGACGTATATGCCGGTAAATTCATAAAGACGAGATTTATCAGATTTCTTTTTATAAAATTGGTTTTTGAATATCTATCAGGGGGTGGCGAGGAATTTCAACGAGAGAAGAAAAGGGTGGAAGAGATATTTCTCGGTAGCCAAAATCACGATGACGAATTTGTGGGAAATGTCCGACCCACACCCATCACCTCGGAAAAATTACACCAAAAGCGACCGAGAGAACAACTCGCCATTCTGAGAGGCACTTTATCCATAGATGGTCTAGATAAATGGAATAGTTTTTTTATTGGCGAATGAAGAGTATTGCAATAACGTAATCAGCGGAGGCACTCGGCAAATGGATAATACTTCCGTCGCTATTTTAAATAATAAAGCCATTCTTAATTCATATATTCTACGATTTTACCTAAAATATCCGACATTCAAAAACTTTATCCACACGTACTTTAGTTACCCAGTCGGTGGTCCCTTTCTCGGTTAAATATTGCTATACGTATACCTAAAATTCTCCAGTCGAGTGAAAATAGAACTTTTGTGGCAGAGGTGATTGCGGAAATGGGGTCCAATGTATGGCCCAAGTAAAAATTATTCATTTCACGACACGTGGATGGACAGAATGAAATTAGGTATGATCTAGTTTCGAACATCTGTGATCTAGTTTTTAACACTTGTGGCTAATTTCGAATACGTGTCCTCGCTCGCTACCTTCTCGCCTATAAACTAGAGGAATTATCCGGTCAAGATTTCCCTAAAAAATGTCTCCCAACATATTAGGTCCAAGCTGGAAAAGTTCGATAATATGATGCCGTAACGAATTTCTCACACTGGGCTGTGTATTTAATCAATACATATTTCAATTGTGGAGGAGGATTCCTAGGTAATTTCCGTTATTAGTATTAGTTTTGTATTTTGTTCAGAAAATATACATAATATAAATACATGTAGGCTATATATATATATATATATATATATATATATATATATACAATGTATACCTGATTTTGTCCTGGTGGTGTTCAAATTAATATTGATTTTTTTTACAATAAACTGTATTTAACTAGAAAATTCGTTTCATTTCCACCTTGACTCAAACGCAAGCTCTCTTTACGTAAACTCTCAGAAAAATATTTTTGGAGAAACCAGGCTATACCGCTTTATGTCTACTCTGAAACGCTAAGGACCAGCTAAGATTGACTTGACCAAAATAATATTTTCTCCAAAAATATTGTCTACATCTTATGTCTTAGCTAGCATTCCACCTTGACTCAAACGCAAGCTCTCTTTAGGTAAACTCTCAGAAAAATATTTTTTGGAGAAACCAGGCTATACCGCTTTATGTCTACTCTGAAACGCTAAGGACCAGCTAAGATTGACTTGACCAAAATAATATTTTCTCCAAAAATATTGTCTACATCTTATGTCTTAGCTAGCATTCCACCTTGACTCAAACGCAAGCTCTCTTTACGTAAACTCTCAGAAAAATATGTTTTGGAGAAACCAGGCTATACCGCTTTATGTCTCCTCTGAAACGCTAAGGACCAGCTAAGATTGACTTGACCAAAATAATATTTTCTCCAAAAATATTGTCTACATCTTATGTCTTAGTTTTAGGGGCTCTAAATCCCCGTTTTGTGTGTCTCTACCATACAAGGCCAGTTGTTCACTTTGTGTAAAATCTCAGAAAATATTTTCGAGAAAATATTATTTTGGTCAAGTCACTTAGCTAGCTAGCTAGCTAGCCTTGTTTTAGGGGGATTTAAACCCCATTGTGTGTCTACATCTTATTACTATATACAAGGCCAGTTCACTTTGTGTAAAATCTCTGAAAATATTTTTCGAGAAAATATTATTTTTGGTCAAGTCAATCTTAGTTAGCTAGCTACGACCCTCTTTTTATTTAGGGCCCCGTACTACTCACACCTCCGTTACGTGTGTGCACAGTGTGGTATGATTTTTTTTACAAAAACTTTATTTAAGCTGAAAACTTGTTTCTTTTCCACCTTGACTCTCATGACAGAGTAGTAGACAACAGACACACTAGTTCATTTTTCTATTTTTTTTTCTGAGGATGTAAATGAAATAAAAAAATTAAACTTATATATTTATTTTCATAAACATAGAAGATACATACAGACACTTTCCATATCTGGCTTTCTATACAATATTGACATTCAACCTACGCCCTTATTTCCGGTGGAAACTCCCTTTTCTTTGTCTCATTGTTATCTCGATCGGCCGACGCCCTTATCTCCGGTGGAAACTTCCTTCTTTGTTTCGTTTCTATACCCTTCAGCGAGAAAACCCGCTTACCATCCGGATGTTATAAGATTCATTATCGTTTGGCCGCTTCGGGGTTATATACGACCCTTTTTTATTTAGACTCCACCCCCACACTAACCACTCCCATTTTCCAAACATATAAATAATGTCATCTAGCAGAGAACCAACCACAATTTAAGCTACTCCCGACATAAAAGGTATTCTCTCCCTCTCCTCTATACCCCTTTTTTATAATTTGTATTTTATATTTTATGTGTTAGTTCTGATTTGGATTGATAATGTGTAGGGCGCTTTTATTAGTTTATTCTATGCCGTATGGTTTCGTGGAAAAAATTAGTGTTTGTGTTTGCAGAAGTCAGTGGTGGTATCGCTAGAGGTCAGTGGTGGTATGTTTATGTACTATGAGAATGTGTGTTGCGGGTGTTAATGAGTTGTGTATAATGTATTCATGTTTTGTTTTATGTCAATATAATTGTGTGTGATTTTATACATTACCGTTATGTCTACATACACATACACACACTGAAGGAGACAAAAGGTAAATTTTTACATTTTATTTCAAGACAAGGCAACATTTCTCACCTATTTTTCCTTTTCTGTTTTCATCAAACATTCTTGGGTGATATCATTCAGGCTTAAGACATATTATGATGCTGAAGTGTAAACTTAGGAGGTATACCGAAATATTCTTGGGTAATGTATAATTCAGGCTTGGGACATGTTAGTTTTTCTTCATATAACACTACTGAAGGAGACATAAGGGTCATTTTTTTACATTTTATTTCTGAACACTTTCGTTTTCTATGGTTTGTAACAATAAGAGAACTCAAATATGAGCATAGATAGTGTTATATATTCGTAGTATTATCCGAATACACCTTCGTCGGTTGAGACAGGGGTGGTTGGCCCACTAGGCGTAATATTATCCGATTCAACTTCGTCGGTTGAGAAGGCGTAGTATTATCCGATGCACCTTCGTCGGTTGAGAAAGGGGTGGTCGGCCCACTAGACGTAATATTATCCATTCTCTTACTGTTACACGACTTCGTCGGTTGAGATAGGGGTGGTCGGTCCACTAGGCGCAGTATTATCCGATGCACCTTCGTCGGTTGAGATGCACCTTCGTCGGTTGAGACAGGGGTGGTCGGCCCACTAGGCGTAATATTATCCGTTCTCTTACTGTTACATGACTTCGTCGGTTGAGATAGGGGTGGTCACACTATCGTCGATATTGAATATTATAGAAATAAAATGTAAAAAATTACTCTTATGTCTCCTTCAGTAATATGAAGTAATTTCCGTTATTAGTATTAGTTTTGTATTTTGTTCAGACAATATGAGACATCTTGTGATGCTGAAGTGTAAACTTAGGAGGTACACCGAAATATTCTTGGGTAATGTAATTCAGGCTTGGGACATGTTCCTTTTTTCTTTATATATACAGTATATACCTAAGGAGACATAAGGGTAATTTTTTACATTTTATTTCTATAACATTCAATATAGATAATAGAGTGACGAAATATCAGACCGCCTTCTGCAATAATGCAGATGAAATTTCCACATTTCTATATTATTTTATTGTGCACCTTCGTCGGTTGAGACAGGGGTCGTCGGCCCATTAGGCGTAATATTATCCGTTCTCTTACTATTACACGCCATAGAAAACGAAAGTGGTGATGCTTAACCCTTTAGCGGGCAACTTTATTTAACCAGAAAACGAGTTTCTTTTCCACCTTGACTCCTCTTTGTAATGTGGATAAAGCCAGAAAACTTGTTTCTTTTCCCCCTTGACTCCTCTTTGTAATGTGGATAAAGAAGACAACGTAGAAGAATCCAGGCGAAGTTTCTGAGCAATATTGAGTGGAAATTTTCGGCGCCGGCTCTCTCTTTCTCTTATTAGTTTGGCCAGCTCTTCCCATTGGGGGACGAGTAATGCTCCCCTTACCCGTGGATGAGAACTTGGTACGCGACGTGAAACGGGGGGCGATTTTCGCCGCCGCCGCCGCCGCCAAACAGAGTTTTGTTGACGAACGCGTCCAGAGTTTTCTGGGCGAGACAGTACTTTCGAAACTTGACCCTTCTCCACTTGTCTTGGGATATGTTCGTTTTTCTTCATATATACAGTATATACCTAAGGAGACATAAGGGTAATTTTTTACATTTTATTTCTATAACATCCAATATAGACAATAATAATGTCCGATCCACCTTCCTCAGCTGCGACAGTGTCATCACTAGCGGTAGTCTCAGCAGGGGGATAGGGATCGTTCCGATATTATTTATGTAGGTAGGTGCCGTATCATTAGAAATGGTGGGCCCTTCTTGTTCTCCAGGGAGGGCTGAAATGAATGTCCCTGGTCCTTTTTATCTATGTCTACATATACATACATACCCTGAAGATTATTTATGTCGGTAGGGGCCGTATCATTAGAAATGGTGGGCCCTTCTTGTTCTCCAGGGAGGGCTGAAATGAACGTCCCTGGTCCTTTTTATCTACTATGTCTACATAATTATACATACATACACTGAAGGAGATAAAAGGCACATTTTTATATTTTATTTCTATAAAATTTCTCACCTGTTGTTCCTTTTCTGTTTTCGTCAAACATTCTTGGGTAATATCATTCAGGCTTGTGATGCTGAAGTGCAAACTTAGGAGGTACACTGAAACAGTCTTGGGTGATGTAATTCAGGCTTGGGACATGTTCGTTTTCTTCACAAACCCCTCCTCAAATGCATCACAAATGCAATATCCTTAGAAATAACCTTTGCCCCTGGTGGTAATTTGAAACTCGTGCAGCCAACTACACCCCTGCCTTTATAAAGCATAGTTTGTACATTTCCCATACCCATTTTATTTATTCATTACTTTACATAATTTAAATTATGTTTTAATAGTAGTTTTTGTTGATTTTAGTATATTTTCCATTTCAGATTTTGGTTAAAGTACCCAGAGACTATACAACCCACTCTGAAAGAATGGAGAATGGAAACATCCCAGAAACCGTAAAAGAGAATGATGCAATGGATGTAAGCAATTTAAGGGACTTGATCGAAGGCCTGGACAACCAAACCAATGGTGGTTCCAAGTCTCATTTATCTAATGCCATGTATGTTAGTAATATTAGGGCATTTATTGCTACGGCATTATGTACTAATGTGATTCATCTAACACCCTTGAACAAAAGGGAAGGGGATGATGATGAGGATGAGGAGGATGAGAATGTATATGAGTTCTTAAATGACCGTAATATATTACTTGACCCTAATTTCACGAAAGGTTTTCATCCCCAATCAAAGAGGGCAGTTTATGCCAACAATTTAATAAAGATGGTTAACACTGTAATGGGCAACGTCGACATAAAGTTCGTTACAATAGGTAATAAATCTAAAAAAATAATGTCTCTTAACCCCTTCAGACTCAATGACTCAGAGGTTGCCAGATTAGCAATAAGAAATAGAGTTCTCTCACTCTTATAATTACCTCTCCAAATTAGTTTTCTGTCCACAGCTAACTCAAAGACAACTGCAACTAAAGGTTTCTAAATATCCCTAATGGTAACAAAGGTTTTAAAGTATCCCTAATAGGCTCAAAATTGCATCATATGTCGGAGAGGGTTAATCGTTTAGCAGCCAAATGACCTTATGGGATATTTGCGGTAGGGTTGGAATTTGAATACCTTAACCCTTTAGCGGAATGCTTCACAACACTTAACAAACTGGCATTTTGACCCTGTTTATGCTATGTTAGGTAATCTTTCGTAATACATTGATTGACCAACTGGTGTTTTTTTTACTATATCAACCCTATGTTTATGTAACTTTATATATATATATATATATAGATATATTTTTATAAGGAATATGATGTCCACACATGTGACGGAGGTGTGAGTAGTACGGTGAAGCGTTAGTTAGTGAATTATGATAATATTGTGTTAACTATACCCCTAATCTAATTATGATAATATTGTGTTAACTATAGATATATTTTTATAAGGAATATGATGTCCACACATGTGACGGAGGTGTGAGTAGTACGGTGAAGCGTTAGTTAGTGAATTATGACAATATTGTGTCAACACATCTAGATATTTTAAATCTCTGGGTTCTGGGGTAAATAAAGAGTGTCAGAAATCGGTATTGGGATATTTTGGCTCTCTACCTCTGGCTCTCTACCCCTAATCTAATCAAAAGGAACCCATGGTATATTCCCTAAATTGAATATGGAGTATGATTGGTCTTACCTCCCCGTGGTATACTCTGGAGAAACATTAATTTGAAACAAATTAATGGCTAAAAGACCAACTTTAATCCTTTTGAAGTAAATTTCTCGGACTTCTTCACTAACCATAATCAAAAATCCCCAGCAGTCCCAAGCAATGTGGCTAAAATTATGACAAGGAGAGACCACCTTTTTTTCACCCGAACAACAACTTCCAATCTCTACCATTCTTTCCTACCACTTTACCATCCTATCAACACCCCGCCACTAACACCTAAACGTGTATATCGCTAAGTAACATATGATTCTCAAACGGCACACACGTCTAGATATTATAAATCTCTGAGGGTGTTAGAAATAATTATTTTATTTTCAGCGCAAGATTTTGTGGTCTCAAGGTAAGTTAAAAGTTAAATGAATTATGACAATATTAATCTTTGAGGGTATTCAGGTAAGTTAAAAGGTCAACACGTCTAGATATTTTAAATCTCTGAGGGTGTTTAGGTAAGTTAAAAGTTAAATTAATTATGACAATATTGTGTCAACACGTCTAGATATTTTAAATCTCTGGGTGAGCCAGACTGTTAGAAATAGATTATTTTTTTAGCGTGAGGGATATTAGTTTGTGGTCTCTAGGTAAGTTAAAGTTAAATGAATTATGACAATATATTGTCAACACATCTAGATATTTTAAATCTCTGGGTAGAGCGAGAGTGTTAGAAATAGATAGATTATTTTTTTAGCGCGAGGGATATTAGGTAAGTTAAAGTTAAATGAATTATGACAATATATTGTCAACACATCTAGAGCCAGAGTGTCAGAGATAGATAGATTATTATTTTTAGCGCGAGGGATATTATTTTATGGTCTCTAGGTAAGTTAAAATTAAATGAATTATGACAATATATTGTCAACACATCCAGATATTTAATCTCTCGGTTCTGGGGTCAGAGTGTCAGAAATCGGTATTGAGAGATTTTGGCTCTCTCTGTCCCTAATCTCATCGATAACGTTATGAATCTCTGACTATCCAACCGGAGTGGTAGAATATTAATGATTGTAAACTGCATAATACAAAAACACTATATTTCAACGGGCCGTTGGGACTCCATAATTATACATGACCCCTGACTATCCAACCGGAGTGGTAGAATATTAATGATTGTAAACTGCATAATACAAAAACACTATATTTCATCGGGCCGTTGGGACTCCATATACAAGACCCCAAATGGTAACATACTCATACCCACACAAACTTCCACAACACTGACAAGAAACATATTCCAATAGGTAACAGAAAAAGACACAAACCCCAACTTCACACTAGCAATTCAAAACCTCATCAGGTAAAACGCGACATACCGAATCACCCCCAGCACCCCACACACAACATCACACAACAGATCCAAGCATTCAACACCCAGATTTACAACAAAATATAAGAACAATAAAAAAATAATAAGAATAACTTCCTGTATTTCTGACAACCTCCACAAACACACCCCCAGCACCCCACACAAGACATCACACAACAGATCCAAGCATTCAACACCCAGATTTACAACAAAATATAAGAACAATACAAAATTAATAAGAATAACTTCCTGTATTTCTGACAACCTCCACAAACACACCCCCAGCACCCCACACACAAGACATCACACAACAGATCCAAGCATTCAACACCCAGATTTACAACAAAATATAAGAACAATAAAAAATTAATAAGAATAACTTCCTGTATTTCTGACAACCTCCACAAACACTCTTCTCACATATAATTGGTCTTACCCCCGTGGTATATTCCCTAAATTGAATATGGAGTATGATTGGTCTTACCTCCCCGTGGTATACTCTGGAAACATTAACTCCTTGCGACATATTATGTTCCAATAAGTCCGAGGAGGCGGTTGACAAGTATTTTAGGTCTTGAATTTGGCTCATGAGTGTTGTCGAAGCCTTACATTTTTCGCGATTTCCATCCACCAGAATGCTGTTTATTGTGATGTATCATATATCAGTGGAAAGAGGAATATTTATAGTACATGATAAAACAAAACAAAATGTAAATAAATCGAAATATGAAAGTGTAAATGAGTCCGGAATACAATTATTTCCCATGCAATTGTCTTCACACCGTCCTAGCTCTAAATTGTGAGTGATGACCATATTTTTTTTTTTTGCTCAAATAATAGTATTTTTTCTCCTCTTTCCAAATCTGAAAACAGAAATTGTTTATCTTCAATAGTTCTCAAGCAGTGACCGAAAACAAAAAATATATGATTTTGATTTATATGGTTTATAACATTTTCGATTTATTTCGTTGCTACGAAGTGTATGGTTTTAAATTTAGGCTGTAGGAATTCGGCAAATAATGCTGATGAGTATAAAACAAACTAGAAGTTCCTAGGACAAATACTTTTTGCGCTATGAATATTTGAAATGAAGAGCCAAAATGCGAATATTTACGCTTCACCCATCTCTGTTCCGGCGATGGTAGCCGGGTTCCGAGCTGTTCCCCACCTCGTGGTTGCGTTATTTGCTCGGATATGTATATAACTGTATATATCACCGGAATCGGAAAATTGTGCTCTTTCCAATGGTGAAAACAAAAATAATATAGCGTAATTGGTTCGCGAGCTATGCACAATTGTTTCCATGCAGTGACCGAAAAAAAAAAATATATGATTTTGATTGATATGGTTTATAACATTTTCGATTTATTTCGTTGCTACGAAGTGTATGGTTTTAAATTTAGGCTGAATGAATACGGCAAATAATGCTGATGAGTATAAAACAAACTAGAAGTTCCTAGGACAAATACTTTTTGCGCTATGAATATTTGAAATGAAGAGCCAAAATGCGAATATTTACACTTCACCAGTCTCTGTTCGGGCGATGCTAGCCCGAACAGAGACTGGATGCTAGCCCTTTTTTATGATGATGGTGATGATGATGAGTGAATGAAGGTGGGCCCCGAACCTTGGAAGTGATGATTGAATGAATGAATGAATGATTGAATGATTGAATGACTGAATGAAAGGGTGATGAAGGTGAATTATTGATGATGATGATGATGATGGGTGAATGAAGGTGGGTGAATGAAGGTGGGCCCCGAACCTCTGAAGTGATGATTGAATGAATGATTGAATTATTGAATGATTGAATGACTGAATGAAAGGGTGATGAAGGTGAATTATTGATGATGATGATGATGGGTGAATGAAGGTGGGTGAATGAAGGTGGGCCCCGAACCTCGGAAGTGATGATTGAATGAATGAATGAATTATTGAGTGATTGAATGACTGAATGAAAGGGTGATGAAGGTGAATGGAAGAATGCATAAAGACTGAATGAATGAATGGGTGATAGTGATTGGAAAGGAATAATGAAGGTGAATAGGAGAATGCATAAATGAATGAATGAATCGTGCAAAGATCCTGGCTATAGGACATCTGCATCGAATTGATGGTACTTGTTAAAGCAACCATTGACATCGATGCAGAGGCTAACGCGGCAAGACCTGCAGCGAAAGCTCGTGTCCTTGCGAATTTGGCTCCTGTAACACACACGGCACCGCTTTCGCTTTCCGCCTGGGATAGTCTCGAAAACGTGTTCCAAGTTCCTGTTGTACCGGTCATGGTCCAGTACAACAGGACGTGGCCTGGCTGGAACCCCGTCCTCTAAGAGGACCTATCCGACGGCCTCTTGGTGCCTGAGCCCTAGCTTGAACGTCCATTACTAGTGGAACCAAGGCGGCATCCATGAGGGGTGCTGCCCGAGCGCCACCAGCAGCAGCAGCTGCACCCGGTACTACTGGTGCGGGGGGGTCAAGTGGTAGGTCATCCACTTCCTCCTCATCATCAGTAGCATCGTCCGAGTCCGATACTGGTGCCGCCTGGGGTGCATTCTCAGCGAGTGCTCCCCCGACGGCAACAGCAGCAGCAGCAGCATCTGGACCTGGTGAGGGGGGGGGGTCATGAAAGAGTGCTCCCCCAACGCCTCCACCAGCAGCAGGAGCACCAGGAGGAGTGCCAGGATCATCAGCAGGAGCGGCTGGGGAGTCTGGATTGTCGTCCGGTGGGGGCGACCCAGCTGAGCTTCCGGAGGATTGCCGCCGACGCCGCCTGTCTCGCCTGAGACGGGTGCATGGCTCGTACTGACCTTCTGGCAAATCCTGTGCACGCCGGATGCGTCTCCCCGACAAAGGCCACTCTGCAGGGTTGAAGTGCAACAAGGAACGGACTACGCTTTCCTGGAACGCCAGCATAGTCATCTTCCTGCGGGGGTTGCACTTCTTGAAGAGTACGAAGGCATTGAAGAGGGCCATTTGGATGAAGTAGAATACGATCTTCTTCGTCCATTTGACCGTTCTTCGCTGGATGGGGTAGTACTGGATCATCTGATCAAAATGATCCACCCCACCCATGTGGCGGTTGTAGTCGTCAACACAAACGGGCTTCATGATGTTCTTACGAGTCCGCTGCCACCTGCCTTGTACCTTCTTCTTGACAAATGACTGCTTTGGAATGGTGCTCTGGTCGTGGAAGGTGGACACCATGTTGACAATCCGTTTGTCTTTCCAAAGCATCACTAGGGTTGTGCCGTTGTTCATCGCCTCAATTGCATCGTCTTCCAGTGTCGATGCATGGGCAATGTCGCGTAACCGCTTCGGAGCCCCTCGTGCAAGCCTCAGGGTGCCACACACATAGATCTGGTGGTGTGTGAGCATGTGGTGGCACAGGTCAACTGAGTTGTAAAAGTTGTCCATGAACAACTTGTAACCCATGCCTTGCAGGGACTCCGTTAAACCCTCAACCGTTTTCTGGAGAGTTTGACCAATACCAGTGTAGACTTCAAAGTCATACACGAAACCAGTCGTGGACTCTGCCAGGATGTACAGCTTGATAGCGTACTTCTTCGGCTTCATCGGGTTGTAGCACTTGAATGAAAGGCGACCCTTCCACCCAAGGCAGCCTTCGTCGATGGACACCTTCCTCTCCGGGACGTAGGCAAGCTTGAAGCCAGCAAGCAGGTAGCGCATCACCGTGCGGATCTTCACTAGCCTGTCTTTGGTCTGCTTGATGACTGCCTTGCTGTTGAACGTGTGAAAATTGCTCAGCAAGGCTTGGAACTTGGTGACCTGCATGGTCGTGCGAAACGTTGGATAATTATGGACTCCATCATTTAGCCAGTAGTGACGCACAGTGGGGAGTTTGTTGACACCCATGAGGAAGTACAGACCAAGGAATTTGGCCATGTCCTCCTCACTGAACGATGTCCACAGAGAACCAACGAATAAGGCATACGCGTTGGTCTCATTCACCAGGAACCTGAGCAGTTCTCTTGTAAAAAAGAGCTGGAAGAACTGCAGTGGTGTCACTGGTGCTGGAACCCGCAAGCCAGGGGTTCCAGTGAAAGGATCAACGTTGGGTGTGAACGGGTCTGACGTCCACTCGTGATCCTCAGCATACACGGTGGGGGGGCGTGGAGGTGCACGTGCTGGGAGAGCACCACGTCGTCCGCCTGGACGACGTATGTAACCTCTGCGGCCCCTGGGCCTACCACCTCGGCCCTTCACGGGCCCAGATTTTCGGCGGGGAGGGGGAGGGGGGTCGTCTTCTGCGGAAGACGAAGGGGGTGGGGTGATGGTGGATGTGATGAGGGTGATGGAGAAGGTGGGTGTGGGTGATGGTGGATGTGATGAGGGTGATGGAGAAGGTGCTGTGGGTGGATGAAGTGGGGCAGGAGGAAGCCTCTGTGGAAGCTCCTCATCGATTGCCGCAGCAATCTCATCGTGCATGATTTGGCGATGTTCAGGCAGAACAAACGCCATGTAGCGCGCCTCGCTGCCCCCGCTGTTCCCCAAGGAGATCAGCGAGGGGGAGGCTACGCTGGGAGACAGGACATGTGATGGTGGGGTGTTCAGACTACCCACCGGC
>CM064548.1:46920015-46991685 GCA_032716605.1 Paralithodes platypus | reverse complement strand
ACTACCTAGATATTCGAGAAACTGAAAGTTGACAAAACTCACTCCCTCCATTTTTCGTACCAACGCTACTACCTAGGTTGAACTACCAGAATAATTTTTGGTAGTTCAACTTTTAGTATTGGACTCCTCGAGTGTGCTCGGAGATTTGTAGACGCTTTAGAAATTTGGTCAGTCTGAGGCTAGATTTCCACAGTCAGTACACTAGTTTTAAGGTAAGATCACACCCGTTAACTGTAGTAAGGTTACGGATTGGTGTGGCTGTAGAAGCCCACATTCTCAACTCTGATATGCTAAAATCTAGTCTCAAACTGACCGAGTGTTGTAGCGTTCCTAAACTGACTACCTAGATATTCGAGAAACTGAAAGTTGACAAAACTCACTCCCTCCATTTTTCGTACCAACGCTACTACATAGGTTGAACTACCAGAATAATTTTTGGTAGTTCAACTTTTAGTATTGGACTCCTCGAGTGTGCTCGGAGATTTGTAGACGCTTTAGAAATTTGGTCAGTCTGAGGCTAGATTTCCACAGTCAGTACACTAGTTTTAGGGGAATATCACACCCGTTATCAGTAAGGAAGGATATGGATGGTATAGCTGTAGAAGCCCACATTCTCAACTCTGATATGCTAAAATCTAGTCTCAAACTGACCGAGTGTTGTAGTGTTCCTAAACTGACTACCTAGATATTCGAGAAACTGAAAGTTGACAAAACTCACTCCCTCCATTTTTCGTACCAACGCTACTACCTAGGTTGAACTACCAGAATAATTTTTGGTAGTTCAACTTTTAGTATTGGACTCCTCGAGTGTGCTCGGAGATTTGTAGACGCTTTAGAAATTTGGTCAGTCTGAGGCTAGATTTCCACAGTCAGTACACTAGTTTTAGGGGAATATCACACCCGTTAACTGTAAGGAAGGATATGGATGGTATGGCTGTAGAAGCCCACATTCTCAACTCTGATATGCTAAAATCTAGTCTCAAACTGACCGAGTGTTGTAGCGTTCCTAAACTGACTACCTAGATATTCGAGAAACTGAAAGTTGACAAAACTCACTCCCTCCATTTTTCGTACCAAGCTACGAAGGTACAGGACTCCTCGAGTGTGCTCAGATTTGTAGACGCTTTAGAAATTTGGTCCTAGATTTCCACAGTCAGTAATTTTTAGGTGAATATCACACCGTTAACTGTAGTATCTGTAGAAGCCCACATTCTCAACTCTGATATGCTAAAATCTAGTCCGAGTGTTGTAGCGTTCCTAAACTGACTACCTAGATATTCGAGAAACTGAAAGTTGACAAAACTCACTCCCTCCATTTTTCGTACAACGCTACTACCTAGGTTGAACTACCAGAATAATTTTTGGTAGTTCAACTTTTAGTATTGGACTCCTCGAGTGTGCTCGGAGATTTGTAGACGCTTTAGAAATTTGGTCAGTCTGAGGCAAGATTTCCACAGTCAGTACACTAGTTTTAGGGGAATATTACACCCATTAAGGAAGGATATGGATGGTATGGCTGTAGAAGCCCACATTCTCAACTCTGATATGCTAAAATCTAGTCCCAAACTGACCGAGTGTTGTAGTGTTCCTAAACTGACTACCTAGATATTCGGGAAACTGCAAGTTGACAAAACTCACTCCCTCCATTTTTCTTACAACCTAGGTTGAACTACCAGAATACATTTTGGTAGTTCAACTTTTAGTATTGGACTCCACGAGTGTGCTCGGATTTTTTTTTGTAGACGCTTTAGAAATTTGGTCAGTCTGAGGCTAGATTTCCACAGTCAGTACACTGGTTTTAGGTGAAGATCACACCCGTTAACTGTAGTAAGGTTTCGGCAATCCATAACCTTAACGGGTGTGATATTCACCTAAAACCAGTGTACTGACTGTGGAAATCTAGCCTCAGACTGACCAAATTTCTAAAGCGTCTACAAATCTCTGAGCACACTCGAGGAGTCCAATACTAAAAGTTGAACTACCAAAAATAATTCTGGTAGTTCAACCTAGGTAGTAGCGTTGTACGAAAAATGGAGGGAGTGAGTTTTGTCAACTTTCAGTTTCTCGAATATCTAGGTAGTCAGTTTAAGAACGCTACAACACTCGGACTAGATTTTAGCATATCAGAGTTGAGAATGTGGGCTTCTACAGCCATACCATCCATATCCTTCCTTACAGTTAACGGGTGTGATATTCCCCTTAAACTAGTGTACTGAGTGTGAAAATCTAGCCTCAGACTGACCAAATTTCTAATGAGTCTACAAATCTCCGAGCACACTCGAGGAGTCCAATACTAAAAGTTGAACTACCAACAATTATTCTGGTAGTTCAACCTAGATAGTAACGTGGCTGTAGTGTGGCTGTAGAAGCCCACTTTCTCAAATCTGATATGCTAAAATCTAGTCTCAAACTGACCTAATGTTGTAGCGTTCCTATGCTGACTACCTAGATATTCGAGAAACTGAAAGTTGACAAAACTCACTCCCTCCATTTTTCGTACCAATGCTCGGAGAAGCTCGGTTCGCTCGGAGAACCTAGGTTGAACTACCAGAATAATTTTTGGTAGTTCAACTTTTAGTATTGGACTCCTCGAGTGTGCTCGGAGATTTGTAGAAACTTTAGAAATTTGGTCAGTCTGAGGCTAGATTTTCACACTCAGTACACTAGGTTTAAGGGAATATCACAACCGTTAACTGTAGCAATGTTTTGGATTGGTGTGGCTGTAGAAGCCCACATTCTCAACTCTGATATGCTAAAATCTAGTCTCAAACTGACCGAGTGTTGTAGCGTTCCTAAACTGACTACCTAGATATTCGAGAAACTGAAAGTTGACAAAACTCACTCCCTCCAATTTTCGTACCAACGCTACTACCTAGGTTGAACTACCAGAATAATTTTTGGTAGTTCAACTTTTAGTATTGGACTACTCGAGTGTGCTCGGAGATTTGTAGACACATTAGAAATTTGGTCAGTCTGAGGCTAGATTTTTCACACTCAGTACACTAGTTTTAGGTAAAATCACACCCGTTAACTATAGTAAGGTTACGGATTGGTGTGGCTGTAGAAGCCCAAATTCTCAACTCTGATATACTAAAATCTAGTCTCAAACTGACCGAGTGTTGTAGTGTTCCTAAACTGACTACCTAGATATTCGAGAAACTGAAAGTTGACAAAACTCACTCCCTCCTTACTAAAATCTAGTCTCAAACTGACCGAGTGTTGTAGTGTTCCTAAACTGACTACCTAGATATTCGAGAAACTGTTTTTGGTAGTTCAACTTTCAGTATTGGACTCCTCGAGTGTGCTCGGAGATTTGTAGACGCTTTAGAAATTTGGTCAGTCTGAGGCTAGATTTCCATAGTCAGTACACCAGTTTTAGGGGAATATCACACCCGTTAACTGTAAGGAAGGATATGGATGGTATAGCTTTAGAAGCCCACATTCTCAAGTCTGATATGCTAAAATCTAATCTCAGATAGACCGAGTGTTGTAGCGTTCCGAAACTGACTACCTAGATATTCGAGAAACTGAAAGTTGACAAAACTCACTCCCTCCATTTTTCGTACCAACGCTACTACCTAGGTTGAACTACCAGAATAATTTTTGGTAGTTCAACTTTTAGTATTGGACTCCTCGAGTGTGCTCGGAGATTTGTAGTCGCTCTAGAAATTTGGTCAGTCTGAGGCTAGATTTCCACAGTAAGTACACTAGTTTTAGGGAAATATCACACCCGTTAACTGTAAGGAAGGATATGGATGGTATGGCTGTAGAAGCCCACATTCTCAACTCTGATATGCTAAAATCTAGTCTCAAACTGACCGAGTGTTGTAGCGTTCCTAAACTAACTACCTAGATATTCGAGAAACTGAAAGTTGACAAAACTCACTCCCTCCATTTTTCGTACCAATGCTCGAAGAAGCTCGGTTCGCTCGGAGAACCTAGGTTGAACTACCAGAATAATTTTTGGTAGTTCAACTTTTAGTATTGGACTCCTCGAGTGTGCTCGGAGATTTGTAGACGCTTTAGAAATTTTGTCAGTCTGAGGCTAGATTTCCAGTCAAGACACTGGTTTTAGGTGAATAATCACACCCGTTAACTGTAGTAAGGTTACGGATTGGTGTGGCTGTAGAAGCCCACATTCTCAACTCTGATATGCTAAAATCTAGTCTCAAACTGACCGAGTGTTGTAGCGTTCCTAAACTGACTACCTAGATATTCGAGAACTGAAAGTTGACAAAACTCACTCCCTCCATTTTTCGTACAACGCTACTACCTAGGTTGAACTACCAGAATAATTTTTGGTAGTTCAACTTTTAGTATTGGACTCCACGTGAGTGCTCTGGGTTATGAAGACGCTTTAGAAATTTGGTCAGTCTGAGGCTAGATTTCCACGGTCAGTACACTGGTTTTAGGGAAATATCACACCCGTTAACTGTAGTAAGGGTAGAAGCCCACATTCTCAACTCTGATATGCTAAAATCTAGTCTCAAACTGACCGAGTGTTGTAGCGTTCCTAAACTGACTACCTAGATATTCGAGAAACTGAAAGTTGACAAAACTCACCCCCTCCATTTTTCGTACCAACGCTCCTACCTAGGTTGAACTACCAGAATAATTTTTGGTAGTTCAACTTTTAGTATTGGACTCCTCGAGTGTGCTCGGAGATTTGTAGACGCTTTAGAAATTTGGTCAGTCTGAGGCTAGATTTTCACACTCAGTACACTAGTTTTAAGGGAATATCACACACATTAACTGTAGTAAGGTTACGGATTGGTGTGGCTGTAGAAGCCCACATTCTCAACTCTGATATGCTAAAATCTAGTCTCAAACTGACCGAGTGTTGTAGCGTTCCTAAACTGACTACCTAGATATTCGAGAAACTGAAAGTTGACAAAACTCACTCCCTCCATTTTTCGTACCAACGTTACTACCTAGGTTGAACTACCAGAATAATTTTTGGTAGTTCAACTTTTAGTATTGGACTCCTCGAGTGTGCTTCGGAGATTTGTAGAAACTTTAGAAATTTGGTCAGTCTGAGGCTAGATTTCCACAGTCAGTACACTGGTTTTAGGTGAATATCACACCCGTTAACTGTAGTAAGGTTACGGATTGGTGTGGCTGTAGAAGCCCACAATCTCAACTCTGATATGCTAAAATCTAGTCTCAAACTGACCGAGTGTTGTAGTGTTCCTAAACTGACTACCTAGATATTCGAGAAACTGAAAGTTGACAAAACTCACTCCCTCCATTTTTCGTACCAATGCTCGGAGAAGCTCGGTTCGCTCGGAGAACCTAGGTTGAACTACCAGAATAATTTTTGGTAGTTCAACTTTTAGTATTGGACTCCTTGAGTGTGCTCGGAGATTTGTAGAAACTTTAGAAATTTGGTCAGTCTGAGGCTAGATTTCCACAGTCAGTACACTAGTTTTAGGGGAATATCACACCCGTTAACTGTAAGGAAGGATATGGATGGTATAGCTTTAGAAGCCCACATTCTCCACTCTGATATGCTAAAATCTAGTCTCAAACTGACCGAGTGTTGTAGTGTTCCTAAACTGACTACCTAGATATTCGAGAAACTGAAAGTTGACAAAACTCACTCCCTCCATTTTTCGTACAACGCTACTACCTAGGTTGAACTATCAGAATAATTTTTGGTAGTTTAAATTTTAGTATTTGACTCCTCGAGTGTGCTCGGAGATTTGTAGACGCTTTAGAAATTTGGTCAGTCTGAGGCTAGATTTCCACAGTCAGTACACTGGTTTTAGGTGAATATCACACCCGTTAACTGTAGTAAGGTTACGGATTGGTGTGGCTGAAGAAGCCCACATTCTCAACTCTGATATGCTAAAATCTAGTCTCAAACTGACCGAGTGTTGTAGCGTTCCTAAACTGACTACCTAGATATTCGAGAAACTGAAAGTTGACAAAACTCACTCCCTCCATTTTTCGTACAACGTTACTACCTAGGTTGAACTACCAGAATAATTTTTGGTAGTTCAACTTTTAGTATTGGACTCCACGAGTGTGCTCGGAGATTTGTAGACGCTTGAGAAATTTGGTCAGTCTGAGGCTAGATTTCCACAGTCAGTACACTGGTTTTAGGTGAAGATCACACCCGTTAACTGTAGTAAGGTTTCGGCAATCCATAACCTTAACGGGTGTGATATTCACCTAAAACCAGTGTACTGACTGTGGAAATCTAGCCTCAGACTGACCAAATTTCTAAAGCGTCTACAAATCTCTGAGCACACTCGAGGAGTCCAAAACTAAAAGTTGAACTACCAAAAATTATTCTGGTAGTTCAACCTAGGTAGTAGCGTTGTACGAAAAATGGAGGGAGTGAGTTTTGTCAACTTTCAGTTTCTCGAATATCTAGGTAGTCAGTTTAGGAACACTACAACACTCGGACTAGATTTTAGCATATCAGAGTTGAGAATGTGGGCTTCTACAGCCATACCATCCATATCCTTCCTTACAGTTAACGGGTGTGATATTCCCCTAAAACTAGTGTACTGAGTGTGAAAATCTAGCCTCAGACTGACCAAATTTCTAAAGAGTCTACAAATCAACGAGCACACTCGAGGAGTCCAATACTAAAAGTTGAACTACCAACAATTATTCTGGTAGTTCAACCTAGGTAGTAACGTGGCTGTAGTGTGGCTGTAGAAGCCCACTTTCTCAAATCTGATATGCTAAAATCTAGTCTCAAACTGACCTAGTGTTGTAGCGTTCCTAAACTGACTACCTAGATATTCGAGAAACTGAAAGTTGACAAAACTCACTCCCTCCATTTTTCGTACAACACTACTACCTAGGTTGAACTACCAGAATACATTTTGGTAGTTCAACTTTTAGTATTGGACTCCACGAGTGTGCTCTGAGATTTGTAGACGCTTTAGAAATTTGGTCAGTCTGAGGCTAGATTTCCACAGTCAGTACACTGGTTTTAGGTGAATATCACACCCGTTAACTGTAGTAGCCCACATTCTCAACTCTGATATGCTAAAATCTAGTCTCAAACTGACCGAGTGTTGTAGCGTTCCTAAACTGACTACCTAGATATTCGAGAAACTGAAAGTTGACAAAACTCACTCCCTCCATTTTTCGTACAACGCTACTACCTAGGTTGAACTATCAGAATAATTTTTGGTAGTTCAAATTTTAGTATTGGACTCCTCGAGTGTGCTCGGAGATTTGTAGACGCTTTAGAAATTTGGTCAGTCTGAGGCTAGATTTCCACAGTCAGTACACTAGTTTTAGGGGAATATCACACCCGTTAACTGTAAGGAAGGATATGGATGGTATAGCTTTAGAAGCCCACATTCTCAAGTCTGATATGCTAAAATCTAGTCTCAAACTGACCGAGTGTTGTAGTGTTCCTAAACTGACTACCTAGATATTCGAGAAACCGAAAGTTGGCAAAACTCACTCCCTCCATTTTTCGTACAACGCTACTACCTAGGTTGAACTACCAGAATAATTTTTGGTAGTTCAACTTTTAGTATTGGAATCCTCGAGTGTGCTCGGAGATTTGTAGATGCTTTAGAAATTTGGTCAGTCTGAGGCTAGATTTCCACAGTCAGTACACTGGTTTTAGGTGAATATCACACCCGTTAACTGTAGTAAGGTTACGGATTGGTGTGGCTGTAGAAGCCCACAATCTAAACTCTGATATGCTAAAATCTAGTCTCAAACTGACCGAGTGTTGTAGCGTTCCTAAACTGACTACCTAGATATTCGAGAAACTGAAAGTTGACAAAACTCACTCCCTCCATTTTTCGTACTACGCTTAAGAAATTTGGTCAGTCTGAGGATAGATTTACAGAGTCAGTACACTAGTTTTAGGGAAATATCACACCCGTTAACTGTAAGGAAGTATATGGATGGTATGGCTGTAGAAGCCCACATTCTCAACTCTGATATGCTAAAATCTAGTCTCAAATTGACCGAGTGTTGTAGCGTTCCTAAACTGACTACCTAGATATTCGAGAAACTGAAAGTTGACAAAACTCACTCCCTCCATTTTTCGTACCAATGCTCGGAGAAGCTCGGTTCGCTCGGAGAACCTAGGTTGAACTACCAGAATAATTTTTGGTAGTTCAACTTTTAGTATTGGACTCCTCGAGTGTGCTCGGAGATTTGTAGAAACTTTAGAAATTTGGTCAGTCTGAGGCTAGATTTTCACACTCAGTACACTAGGTTTAAGGGAATATCACACCTGTTAACTGTAGTAAGGTTACGGATTGGTGTGGCTGTAGAAGCCCACATTCTCAACTCTGATATGCTAAAATCTAGTCTCAAACTGACCTAGTGTTGTAGCGTTCCTAAACTGACTACCTAGATATTCGAGAAACTGAAAGTTGACAAAACTCACTCCCTCCAATTTTCGTACCAACGCTACTACCTAGGTTGAACTACCAGAATAATTTTTGGTAGTTCAACTTTTAGTATTGGACTACTCGAGTGTGCTCGGAGATTTGTAGACACATTAGAAATTTGGTCAGTCTGAGGCTAGATTTTCACACTCAGTACACTAGTTTTAAGGTAAAATCACACCCGTTAACTATAGTAAGGTTACGGATTGGTGTGGCTGTAGAAGCCCAAATTCTCAACTCTGATATACTAAAATCTAGTCTCAAACTGACCGAGTGTTGTAGTGTTCCTAAACTGACTACCTAGATATTCGAGAAACTGAAAGTTGACAAAACTCACTCCCTCCTTACTAAAATCTAGTCTCAAACTGACCGAGTGTTGTAGTGTTCCTAAACTGACTACCTAGATATTCGAGAAACTGTTTTTGGTAGTTCAACTTTCAGTATTGGACTCCTCGAGTGTGCTCGGAGATTTGTAGACGCTTTAGAAATTTGGTCAGTCTGAGGCTAGATTTCCATAGTCAGTACACCAGTTTTAGGGGAATATCACACCCGTTAACTGTAAGGAAGGATATGGATGGTATAGCTTTAGAAGCCCACATTCTCAAGTCTGATATGCTAAAATCTAATCTCAGATAGACCGAGTGTTGTAGCGTTCCGAAACTGACTACCTAGATATTCGAGAAACTGAAAGTTGACAAAACTCACTCCCTCCATTTTTCGTACCAACGCTACTACCTAGGTTGAACTACCAGAATAATTTTTGGTAGTTCAACTTTTAGTATTGGACTCCTCGAGTGTGCTCGGAGATTTGTAGTCGCTCTAGAAATTTGGTCAGTCTGAGGCTAGATTTCCACAGTAAGTACACTAGTTTTAGGGAAATATCACACCCGTTAACTGTAAGGAAGGATATGGATGGTATGGCTGTAGAAGCCCACATTCTCAACTCTGATATGCTAAAATCTAGTCTCAAATTGGCCGAGTGTTGTAGCGTTCCTAAACTAACTACCTAGATATTCGAGAAACTGAAAGTTGAGAAAACTCACTCCCTCCATTTCTCGTACCAATGCTCGAAGAAGCTCGGTTCGCTCGGAGAACCTAGGTTGAACTACCAGAATAATTTTTGGTAGTTCAACTTTTAGTATTGGACTCCTCGAGTGTGCTCGGAGATTTGTAGACGCTTTAGAAATTTGGTCAGTCTGAGGCTAGATTTCCACAGTCAGTACACTGGTTTTAGGTGAATATCACACCCGTTAACTGTAGTAAGGTTACGGATTGGTGTGGCTGTAGAAGCCCACAATCTCAACTCTGATATGCTAAAATCTAGTCTCAAACTGACCGAGTGTTGTAGCGTTCCTAAACTGACTACCTAGATATTCGAGAAACTGAAAGTTGACAAAACTCACTCCCTCCATTTTTCGTACAACACTACTACCTAGGTTGAACTACCAGAATACATTTTGGTAGTTCAACTTTTAGTATTGGACTCCACGAGTGTGCTCTGAGATTTGTAGACGCTTTAGAAATTTGGTCAGTCTGAGGCTAGATTTCCACAGTCAGTACACTGGTTTTAGGTGAATATCACACCCGTTAACTGTAGTAGCCCACATTCTCAACTCTGATATGCTAAAATCTAGTCTCAAACTGACCGAGTGTTGTAGCGTTCCTAAACTGACTACCTAGATATTCGAGAAACTGAAAGTTGACAAAACTCACTCCCTCCATTTTTCGTACAACGCTACTACCTAGGTTGAACTATCAGAATAATTTTTGGTAGTTCAAATTTTAGTATTGGACTCCTCGAGTGTGCTTGGAGATTTGTAGACGCTTAAGAAATTTGGTCAGTCTGAGGCTAGATTTCCACAGTCAGTACACTAGATTTAGGGGAATATCACACCCGTTAACTGTAAAGAAGGATATGGATGGTATAGCTTTAGAAGCCCACATTCTACCCTCTGATATGCTAAAATCTAGTCTCAAACTGACCGAGTGTTGTAGCGTTCCTAAACTGACTACCTAGATATTCGAGAAACTGAAAGTTGACAAAACTCACTCCCTCCATTTTCGTACAACGTTACTACCTAGGTTGAACTACCAGAATAATTTTTGGTAGTTCAACTTTTAGTATTGGACTGCTCGAGTGTGCTCGGAGATTTGTAGACGCTTTAGAAATTTGGTCAGTCTGAGGCTAGATTTCCACAGTCAGTACACTGGTTTTAGGTGAATATCACACCCGTTAACTGTAGTAAGGTTTCGGCAATCCATAACCTTAACGGGTGTGATATTCACCTAAAACCAGTGTACTGACTGTGGAAATCTAGCCTCAGACTGACCAAATTTCTAAAGCGTCTACAAATCTCTGAGCACACTCGAGGAGTCCAATACTAAAAGTTGAACTACCAACAAATATTCTGGTAGTTCAACCTAGGTAGTAGCGTTGTACGAAAAATGGAGGGAGTGAGTTTTGTCAACTTTCAGTTTCTCGAATATCTAGGTAGTCAGTTTAGGAACACTACAACACTCGGACTAGATTTTAGCATATCAGAGTTGAGAATGTGGGCTTCTACAGCCATACCATCCATATCCTTCCTTACAGTTAACGGGTGTGATATTCCCCTAAAACTAGTGTACTGAGTGTGAAAATCTAGCCTCAGACTGACCAAATTTCTAAAGAGTCTACAAATCAACGAGCACACTCGAGGAGTCCAATACTAAAAGTTGAACTACCAACAATTATTCTGGTAGTTCAACCTAGATAGTAACGTGGCTGTAGTGTGGCTGTAGAAGCCCACTTTCTCAAATCTGATATGCTAAAATCTAGTCTCAAACTGACCTAGTGTTGTAGCGTTCCTAAACTGACTACCTAGATATTCGAGAAACTGAAAGTTGACAAAACTCACTCCCTCCATTTTTCGTACAACACTACTACTACCTAGGTTGAACTACCAGAATAATTTTTGGTAGTTCAACTTTTAGTATTGGAATCCTCGAGTGTGCTCGGAGATTTGTAGATGCTTTAGAAATTTGGTCAGTCTGAGGCTAGATTTCCACAGTCAGTACACTGGTTTTAGGTGAATATCACACCCGTTAACTGTAGTAAGGTTACGGATTGGTGTGGCTGTAGAAGCCCACAATCTCAACTCTGATATGCTAAAATCTAGTCTCAAACTGACCGAGTGTTGTAGCGTTCCTAAACTGACTACCTAGATATTCGAGAAACTGAAAGTTGACAAAACTCACTCCCTCCATTTTTCGTACAACACTACTACCTAGGTTGAACTACCAGAATAATTTTTGGTAGTTCAACTTTTAGTATTGGACTCCTCGAGTGTGCTCGGAGATTTGTAGACGCTTTAGAAATTTGGTCAGTCTGAGGCTAGATTTCCACAGTCAGTACACTAGTTTTAGGGGAGTATCACACCCGTTAACTGTAAGGAAGGATATGGATGGTATGGCTGTAGAAGCCCACATTCTCAACTCTGATATGCTAAAATCTAGTCTCAAACTGACCGAGTGTTGTAGTGTTCCTAAACTGACTACCTAGATATTCGAGAAACTGAAAGTTGACAAAACTCACTCCCTCCATTTTTCGTACCAACGCTACTACCTAGGTTGAACTACCAGAATAATTTTTGGTAGTTCAACTTTTAGTATTGGACTCCTCGAGTGTGCTCGGAGATTTGTAGACGCTTTAGAAATTTGGTCAGTCTGAGGCTAGATTTCCACAGTCAGTACACTAGTTTTAGGGGAATATCACACCCGTTAACTGTAAGGAAGGATATGGATGGTATGGCTGTAGAAGCCCACATTCTCAACTCTGATATGCTAAAATCTAGTCTCAAACTGACCGAGTGTTGTAGCGTTCCTAAACTGACTACCTAGATATTCGAGAAACTGAAAGTTGACAAAACTCACTCCCTCCATTTTTCGTACCAACGCTACTACCTAGGTTAAACTACCAGAATAATTTTTTGGTAGTTCAACTTTTAGTATTGGACTCCTCGAGTGTGCTCGGAGATTTGTAGACGCTTAAGAAATTTGGTCAGTCTGAGGCTAGATTTCCACAGTCAGTACACTAGTTTTAGGGGAATATCACACCCGTTAACTGTAAGGAAGGATATGGATGGTATAGCTTTAGAAGCCCACATTCTCAACTCTGATATGCTAAAATCTAGGCTCAGATAGACCGAGTGTTGTAGAGTTCCTAAACTGACTACCTAGATATTCGAGAAACTGAAAGTTGACAAAACTCACTCCCTCCATTTTTCGTACCACTACCTAGGTTGAACTACCAGAATAATTTTTGGTAGTTCAACTTTTAGTATTGGACTCCTGGAGTGTGCTCGGAGATTTGTAGACGCTTTAGAAATTTGGTCAGTCTGAGGCTAGATTTCCATAGTCAGTACACTAGTTTTAGGGGAATATCACACCCGTTAACTGTAAGGAAGGATATGGATGGTATGGCTGTAGAAGCCCACATTCTCAACTCTGATATGCTAAAATCTAGTCTCAAACTGACCGAGTGTTGTAGTGTTCCTAAACTGACTACCTAGATATTCGAGAAACTGAAAGTTGACAAAACTCACTCCCTCCATTTTTCGTACAATGCCTAGGTTGTACTAGGTTCAACCTAGGTTGAACTACCAGAATACATTTTGGTAGTTCAACTTTTAGTATTGGACTCCACGAGTGTGCTCGGAGATTTGTAGACGCTTTAGAAATTTGGTCAGTCTGAGGCTAGATTTCCACAGTCAGTACTCTGGTTTTAGGTGAATATCACACCCGTTAACTGTAGTAAGGTTACGGATTGGTGTGGCTGTAGAAGCCCATATTCTCAACTCTGATATGCTAAAATCTAGTCTCAAACTGACCGAGTGTTGTAGCGTTCCTAAACTGACTACCAAGATATTCGAGAAACTGAAAGTTGACAAAACTCACTCCCTCCATTTTTCGTACAACGCTACTACCTAGGTTGAACTACCAGAATAATTTTTGGTAGTTCAACTTTTAGTATTGGAATCCTCGAGTGTGCTCGGAGATTTGTACATGCTTTAGAAATTTGGTCAGTCTGAGGCTAGATTTCCACAGTCATTACACTAGTTTTAGGGGAGTATCACACCCGTTAACTGTAAGGAAGGATATAGATGGTATAGCTGTAGATGCCCACATTCTCAACTCTGATATGCTAAAATCTAGTCTCAGACTGACGGATTGGTGTGGCTGTAGAAGCCCACAATCTCAACTCTGATATGCTAAAATCTAGTCTCAAACTGACCGAGTGTTGTAGCATTCCTAAACTGACTACCTAGATATTCGTGAAACTGAAAGTTGACAAAACTCACTCCCTCCATTTTTCGTACAACGCTTGTAGACGCTTTAGAAATTTGGTCAGTCTGAGGCTAGATTTCCACAGTAAGTACACTAGTTTTAGGGGAATATCACACCCGTTAACTGTAAGGAAGGATATGGATGGTATGGCTGTAGAAGCCCACATTCTCAACTCTGATATGCTAAAATCTAGTCTCAAACTGACCGAGTGTTGTAGCGTTCCTAAACTGACTACCTAGATATTCGAGAAACTGAAAGTTGACAAAACTCACTCCCTCCATTTTTCGTACAACACTACTACCTAGGTTGAACTACCAGAATAATTTTTGGTAGTTCAACTTTTAGTATTGGACTCCTCGAGTGTGCTCGGAGATTTGTAGACGCTTTAGAAATTTGGTCAGTCTGAGGCTAGATTTCCACAGTCAGTACACTAGTTTTAGGGGAATATCACACCCGTTAAGGAAGGATATGGATGTAGTAGCCCACATTCTCAACTCTGATATGCTAAAATATAGTCTCAAACTGACCGAGTGTTGTAAGTGTTCCTAAACTGACTACCTAGATATTCGAGAAACTGAAAGTTGACAAAACTCACTCCCTCCATTTTTCGTACAACGCTACTACCTAGGTTGAACTACCAGAATAATTTTGCTAGTTCAACTTTTAGTATTGGACTCCTCGAGTGTGCACGGAGATTTGTAGACGCTTTAGAAATTTGGTCAGTCTGAGGCTAGATTTCCACAGTAAGTACACTAGTTTTAGGGGAATATCACACCCGTTAACTGTAAGGAAGGATATGGATGGTATGGCTGTAGAAGCCCACATTCTCAACTCTGATATGCTAAAATCTAGTCTCAAACTGACCGAGTGTTGTAGCGTTCCTAAACTGACTACCTAGATATTCGAGAAACTGAAAGTTGACAAAACTCACTCCCTCCATTTTTCGTACAACGCTACTACCTAGGTTGAACTACCAGAATAATTTTTGGTAGTTCAACTTTTAGTATTGGACTCCTCGAGTGTGCTCGGAGATTTGTAGACGCTTTAGAAATTTGGTCAGTCTGAGGCTAGATTTCCACAGTCAGTACACTAGTTTTAGGGGAATATCACACCCGTTAACTGTAAGGAAGGATATGGATGGTATAGCTTTAGAAGCCCACATTCTCAACTCTGATATGCTAAAATCTAGTCTCAAACTGACCGAGTGTTGTAGCGTTCCTAAACTGACTACCTAGATATTCGAGAAACTGAAAGTTGACAAAACTCAATCCCTCCATTTTTCGTACCAACGCTACTACCTAGGTTGAACTACCAGAATAATTTTTGGTAGTTCAACTTTTAGTATTGGACTCCTCGAGTGTGCTCGGAGATTTGTAGACGCTTTAGAAATTTGGTCAGTCTGAGGCTAGATTTCCACAGTCAGTACACTAGTTTTAGGGGAATATCACACCCGTTAACTGTAAGGAAGGATATGGATGGTATGGCTGTAGAAGCCCACATTCTCAACTCTGATATGCTAAAATCTAGTCTCAAACTGACCGAGTGTTGTAGTGTTCCTAAACTGACTACCTAGATATTCGAGAAACTGAAAGTTGACAAAACTCACTCCCTCCATTTTTCGTACAACGCTACTACCTAGGTTGAACTACCAGAATAATGTTTGGTAGTTCAACTTTTAGTATTGGACTCCACGAGTGTGCTCGGAGATTTGTAGACGCTTTAGAAATTTGGTCAGTCTGAGGCTAGATTTCCACAGTCAGTACACTGGTTTTAGGTGAATATCACACCCGTTAACTGTAGTAAGGATACGGATTGGTGTGGCTGTAGAAGCCCACATTCTCAACTCTGATATGCTAAAATCTAGTCTCAAACTGACCGAGTGTTGTAGCGTTCCTAAACTGACTACCTAGATATTCGAGAAACTGAAAGTTGACAAAACTCACTCCCTCCATTTTTCGTACCAACGCTACTACCTAGGTTGAACTACCAGAATAATTTTTGGTAGTTCAACTTTTAGTATTGGACTCCTCGAGTGTGCTCGGAGATTTGTAGACGCTTTAGAAATTTGGTCAGTCTGAGGCTAGATTTCCACAGTCAGTACACTAGTTTTAGGGGAGTATCACACCCGCTAACTGTAATGAAGGATATTGATGATATGGCTGTAGAAGCCCACATTCTCAACTCTGATATGCTAAAATCTAGTCTCAAACTGACCGAGTGTTGTAGGGTTCCTAAACTGACTACCTAGATATTCGAGAAACTGAAAGTTGACAAAACTCACTCCCTCCATTTTTCGTACAACGCTTGTAGACGCTTTAGAAATTTGGTCAGTCTGAGGCTAGATTTCCACAGTCAGTACACTGGTTTTAGGGGAATATCACACCCGTTAACTGTAAGGAAGGATATGGATTGGTGTGGCTGTAGAAGCCCACATTCTCAACTCTGATATGCTAAAATCTAGTCTCAAACTGACCGAGTGTTGTAGCGTTCCTAAACTGACTACCTAGATATTCGAGAAATTGAAAGTTGACAAAACTCACTCCCTCCATTTTTCGTACCAACGCTACTACCTAGGTTGAACTACCAGAATAATTTTTGGTAGTTCAACTTTTAGTATTGGACTCCTCGAGTGTGCTCGGAGATTTGTAGACGCTTTAGAAATTTGGTCAGTCTGAGGCTAGATTTCCACAGTCAGTACACTAGTTTTAGGGGAGTATCACATCCGTTAACTGTAAGGAAGGATATGGATGGTATGGCTGTAGAAGCCCACATTCTCAACTCTGATATGCTAAAATCTAGTCTCAAACTGACCGAGTGTTGTAAGTGTTCCTAAACTGACTACCTAGATATTCGAGAAACTGAAAGTTGACAAAACTCACTCCCTCCATTTTTCGTACCAACGCTACTACCTAGGTTGAACTACCAGAATAATTTTTGGTAGTTCAACTTTTAGTATTGGACTCCTCGAGTGTGCACGGAGATTTGTAGACGCTTTAGAAATTTGGTCAGTCTGAGGCTAGATTTCCACAGTCAGTACACTAGTTTTAGGGGAATATCACACCCGTTAACTGTAAGGAAGGATATGGATGGTATGGCTGTAGAAGCCCACATTCTCAACTCTGATATGCTAAAATCTAGTCTCAAACTGACCGAGTGTTGTAGGGTTCCTAAACTGACTACCTAGATATTCGAGAAACTGAAAGTTGACAAAACTCACTCCCTCCATTTTTCGTACAACGCTTGTAGACGCTTAAGAAATTTGGTCAGTCTGAGGCTAGATTTCCACAGTCAGTACACTAGTTTTAGGGGAATATCACACCCGTTAACTGTAAGGAAGGATATGGATGGTATGGCTTTAGAAGCACACATTCTCAACTCTGATATGCTAAAATCTAGTCTCAAACTGACCGAGTGTTGTAGCGTTCCTAAACTGACTACCTAGATATTCGAGAAACTGAAAGTTGACAAAACTCACTCCCTCCATTTTTCGTACCAACGCTACTACCTAGGTTGAACTACCAGAATAATTTTTGGTAGTTCAACTTTTAGTATTGGACTCCTCGAGTGTGCTCGGAGATTTGTAGACGCTTTAGAAATTTGGTCAGTCTGAGGCTAGATTTCCACAGTCAGTACACTAGTTTTAGGGGAATATCACACCCGTTAACTGTAGTAAGGTTACGGATTGGTGTGGCTGTAGAAGCCCACATTCTCAACTCTGATATGCTAAAATCTAGTCTCAAACTGACCGAGTGTTGTAGCGTTCCTAAACTGACTACCTAGATATTCGAGAAACTGAAAGTTGACAAAACTCACTCCCTCCATTTTTCGTACCAACGCTACTACCTAGGTTGAACTACCAGAATAATTTTTGGTAGTTCAACTTTTAGTATTGGACTCCTCGAGTGTGCTCGGAGATTTGTAGACGCTTTAGAAATTTGGTCAGTCTGAGGCTAGATTTCCACAGTCAGTACACTAGTTTTAGGGGAATATCACACCCGTTAACTATATGGATGGTATGGCTGTAGAAGCCCACATTCTCAACTCTGATATGCTAAAATCTAGTCTCAAACTGACCGAGTGTTGTAGGGTTCCTAAACTGACTACCTAGATATTCGAGAAACTGAAAGTTGACAAAACTCACTCCCTCCATTTTTCGTACCAACGCTACTACCTAGGTTGAACTACCAGAATAATTTTTGGTAGTTCAACTTTTAGTATTGGACTCCTCGAGTGTGCTCGGAGATTTGTAGACGCTTTAGAAATTTGGTCAGTCTGAGGCTAGATTTCCACAGTCAGTACACTAGTTTTAGGGGAATATCACACCCGTTAACTGTAAGGAAGGATATGGATGGTATAGCTTTAGAAGCCCACATTCTCCACTCTGATATGCTAAAATCTAGTCTCAAACTGACCGAGTGTTGTAGCGTTCCTAAACTGACTACCTAGATATTCGAGAAACTGAAAGTTGACAAAACTCACTCCCTCCATTTTTCGTACAACGCTACTACCTAGGTTGAACTACCAGAATAATTTTTGGTAGTTCAACTTTTAGTATTGGACTCCTCGAGTGTGCTCGGAGATTTGTAGACGCTTTAGAAATTTGGTCAGTCTGAGGCTAGATTTCCACAGTCAGTACACTAGTTTTAGGGGAGTATCACACCCGCTAACTGTAATGAAGGATATTGATGATATGGCTGTAGAAGCCCACATTCTCAACTCTGATATGCTAAAATCTAGTCTCAAACTGACCGAGTGTTGTAGGGTTCCTAAACTGACTACCTAGATATTCGAGAAACTGAAAGTTGACAAAACTCACTCCCTCCATTTTTCGTACCAACGCTACTACCTAGGTTGAACTACCAGAATAATTTTTGGTAGTTCAACTTTTAGTATTGGACTCCTCGAGTGTGCACGGAGATTTGTAGACGCTTTAGAAATTTGGTCAGTCTGAGGCTAGATTTCCACAGTCAGTACACTAGTTTTAGGGGAATATCACACCCGTTAACTGTAAGGAAGGATATGGATGGTATGGCTGTAGAAGCCCACATTCTCAACTCTGATATGCTAAAATCTAGTCTCAAACTGACCGAGTGTTGTAGCGTTCCTAAACTGACTACCTAGATATTCGAGAAACTGAAAGTTGACAAAACTCACTCCCTCCATTTTTCGTACCAACGCTACTACCTAGGTTGAACTACCAGAATAATTTTTGGTAGTTCAACTTTTAGTATTGGACTCCTCGAGTGTTCTCGGAGATTTGTAGACGCTTTAGAAATTTGGTCAGTCTGAGGCTAGATTTCCACAGTCAGTACACTAGTTTTAGGGGAATATCACACCCGTTAACTGTAAGGAAGGATATGGATGGTATGGCTGTAGAAGCCCACATTCTCAACTCTGATATGCTAAAATCTAGTCTCAAACTGACCGAGTGTTGTAGCGTTCCTAAACTGACTACCTAGATATTCGAGAAACTGAAAGTTGACAAAACTCACTCCCTCCATTTTTCGTACCAACGCTACTACCTAGGTTGAACTACCAGAATAATTTTTGGTAGTTCAACTTTTAGTATTGGACTCCTCGAGTGTGCTCGGAGATTTGTAGACGCTTTAGAAATTTGGTCAGTCTGAGGCTAGATTTCCACAGTCAGTACACTAGTTTTAAGGGAATATCACACCCGTTAACTGTAGTAAGGTTACGGATTGGTGTGGCTGTAGAAGCCCACATTCTCAACTCTGATATGCTAAAATCTAGTCTCAAACTGACCGAGTGTTGTAGCGTTCCTAAACTGACTACCAAGATATTCGAGAAACTGAAAGTTGACAAAACTCACTCCCTCCATTTTTCGTACAACGCTACTACCTAGGTTGAACTACCAGAATAATTTTTGGTAGTTCAACTTTTAGTATTGGAATCCTCGAGTGTGCTCGGAGATTTGTACATGCCTTAGAAATTTGGTCAGTCTGAGGCTAGATTTCCACTGTCAGTACACTGGTTTTAGGTGAATATCACACCCGTTAACTGTAAGCAAGGTTATTGATTGGTGTGGCTGTAGAAGCCCACAATCTCAACTCTGATATGCTAAAATCTAGTCTCAAACTGACCGAGTGTTGTAGTGTTCCTAAACTGACTACCTAGATATTCGAGAAACTGAAAGTTGACAAAACTCACTCCCTCCATTTTTCGTACAACGCTTGTAGACGCTTAAGAAATTTGGTCAGTCTGAGGCTAGATTTCCACAGTCAGTACACTAGTTTTAGGGGAATATCACACCCGTTAACTGTAAGGAAGGATATGGATGGTATAGCTTTAGAAGCCCACATTCTCAACTCTGATATGCTAAAATCTAGTCTCAAACTGACCGAGTGTTGTAGCGTTCCTAAACTGACTACCTAGATATTCGAGAAACTGAAAGTTGACAAAACTCACTCCCTCCATTTTTCGTACCAACGCTACTACCTAGGTTGAACTACCAGAATAATTTTTGGTAGTTCAACTTTTAGTATTGGACTCCTCGAGTGTGCTCGGAGATTTGTAGACGCTTTAGAAATTTGGTCGGTCTGAGGCTAGATTTCCACAGTCAGTACACTAGTTTTAGGGGAATATCACACCCGTTAACTGTAAGGAAGGATATGGATAGTATGGATGTAGAAGCCCACATTCTCAACTCTGATATGCTAAAATCTAGTCTCAAACTGACCTAGTGTTGTAGCGTTCCTAAACTGACTACCTAGATATTCGAGAAACTGAAAGTTGACAAAACTCACTCCCTCCATTTTTCGTACAACGCTACTACCTAGGTTGATTTACCAGAATAATTTTTGGTAGTTCAACTTTTAGTATTGGACTCCTCGAGTGTGCTCGGAGATTTGTAGACGCTTTAGAAATTTGGTCAGTCTGAGGCTAGATTTCCACAGTCAGTACACTGGTTTTAGGAGAATATCACACCCGTTAACTGTGAGGAAGGATATGGATGGTATGGCTGTAGAAGCCCACATTCTCAACTCTGATATGCTAAAATCTAGTCTCAAACTGACCGAGTGTTGTAGTGTTCCTAAACTGACTACCTAGATATTCGAGAAACTGAAAGTTGACAAAACTCACTCCCTCCATTTTTCGTACAACGCTACTACCTAGGTTGAACTACCAGAATAATTTTTGGTAGTTCAACTTTTAGTATTGGACTCCTCGAGTGTGCTCGGATATTTGTAGATGCTTTAGAAATTTGGTCAGTCTGAGGCTAGATTTCCACAGTCAGTACACTGGTTTTAGGTGAATATCACACCCGTTAACTGTAGTAAGGTTACGAATTGGTGTGGCTGTAGAAGCCCTCAATCTCAACTCTGATATGCTAAAATCTAGTCTCAAACTGACCGAGTGTTGTAGTGTTCCTAAACTGACTACCTAGATATTCGAGAAACTGAAAGTTGACAAAACTCACTCCCTCCATTTTTCGTACAACGCTTGTAGACGCTTAAGAAATTTGGTCAGTCTGTACACTATTTCAGTAGTCACTAGTAGTCCCCAGTAGTCCCCAGTAGTCCCCAGTAGTAGTCCCCAGTAGTCCCCAGTAGTCCCCAGTCAGTACACTAGTTTTAGGGGAATATTACACCCGTTAACTGTAAGGAAGGATATGGATGGTATAGCTTTAGAAGCCCACATTCTCAACTCTGATATGCTAAAATCTAGTCTCAGATAGACCGAGTGTTGTAGCGTTCCTAAACTGACTACCTAGATATTCGAGAAACTGAAAGTTGACAAAACTCACTCCCTCCATTTTTCGTACAACGCTACTACCTAGGTTGAACTACCAGAATAATTTTTGGTAGTTCAACTTTTAGTATTGGACTCCTCGAGTGTGCTCGGAGATTTGTAGATGCTTTAGAAATTTGGTCAGTCTGAGGCTAGATTTCCACAGTCAGTACGCTGGTTTTAAGTGAATATCACACCCGTTAACTGTAAGGAAGGATATAGATGGTATAGCTGTAGATGCCCACATTCTCAACTCTGATATGCTAAAATCTAGTCTCAGATAGGTTACGGATTGGTGTGGCTGTAGAAGCCCACAATCTCAACTCTGATATGCTAAAATCTAGTCTCAAACTGACCGAGTGTTGTAGCGTTCCTAAACTGACTACCTAGATATTCGAGAAACTGAAAGTTGACAAAACTCACTCCCTCCATTTTTCGTACAACGCTACTACCTAGGTTGAACTACCAGAATAATTTTTGGTAGTTCAACTTTTAGTATTGGAATCCTCGAGTGTGCTCGGAGATTTGTACATGCTTTAGAAATTTGGTCAGTCTGAGGCTAGATTTCCACAGTCATTACACTAGTTTTAGGGGAGTATCACACCCGTTAACTGTAAGGAAGGATATAGATGGTATAGCTGTAGATGCCCACATTCTCAACTCTGATATGCTAAAATCTAGTCTCAGATAGGTTACGGATTGGTGTGGCTGTAGAAGCCCACAATCTCAACTCTGATATGCTAAAATCTAGTCTCAAACTGACCTCCATTTTTCGTAGCGTTCCTAAACTGACTACCTAGATATTCGTGAAACTGAAAGTTGACAAAACTCACTCCCTCCATTTTTCGTACAACGCTTGTAGACGCTTAAGAAATTTGGTCAGTCTGAAGCTAGATTTCCACAGTCAGTACACTAGTTTTAGGGGAATATCACACCCGTTAACTGTAAGGAAGGATATGGATGGTATAGCTTTAGAAGCCCACATTCTCAACTCTGATATGCTAAAATCTAGTCTCAGATAGACCGAGTGTTGTAGCGTTCCAAAACTGACTACCTAGATATTCGAGAAATTGAAAGTTGACAAAACTCACTCCCTCCATTTTTCGTACCAACGCTACTACCTAGGTTGAACTACCAGAATATTTTTTGGTAGTTCAACTTTTAGTATTGGACTCCTCGAGTGTGCTCGGAGATTTGTAGACGCTTTAGAAATTTGGTCAGTCTGAGGCTAGATTTCCACAGTCAGTACACTAGTTTTAGGGGAATATCACACCCGTTAACTGTAAGGAAGGATATGGATGGTATGGATGTAGAAGCCCACATTCTCAACTCTGATATGCTAAAATCTAGTCTCAAACTGACCGAGTGTTGTAGCGTTCCTAAACTGACTACCTAGATATTCGAGAAACTGAAAGTTGACAAAACTCACTCCCTCCATTTTTCGTACAACGCTACTACCTAGGTTGATTTACCAGAATAATTTTTGGTAGTTCAACTTTTAGTATTGGACTCCTCGAGTGTGCTCGGATATTTGTAGATGCTTTAGAAATTTGGTAAGTCTGAGGCTAGATTTCCACAGTCAGTACACTAGTTTTAGGGAAATATCACACCCGTTAACTGTGAGGAAGGATATGGATGGTATGGCTGTAGAAGCCCACATTCTCAACTCTGATATGCTAAAATCTAGTATCAAACTGACCGAGTGTTGTAGTGTTCCTAAACTGACTACCTAGATATTCGAGAAACTGAAAGTTGACAAAACTGACTCCCTCCATTTTTCGTACAACGCTACTACCTAGGTTGAACTACCAGAATAATTTTTGGTAGTTCAACTTTTAGTATTGGACTCCTCGAGTGTGCTCGGATATTTGTAGATGCTTTAGAAATTTGGTCAGTCTGAGGCTAGATTTCCACAGGCAGTACACTGGTTTTAGGTGAATATCACACCCGTTAACTGTAGTAAGGTTACGAATTGGTGTGGCTGTAGAAGCCCACAATCTCAACTCTGATATGCTAAAATCTAGTCTCAAACTGACCGAGTTTTGTAGTGTTCCTAAACTGACTACCTAGATATTTGAGAAACTGAAAGTTGACAAAACTCACTCCCTCCATTTTTCGTACAACGCTTGTAGACACTTAAGAAATTTGGTCAGTCTGAGGCTAGATTTCCCCAGTCAGTACACTAGTTTTAGGGGAATATTACACCCGTTAACTGTAAGGAAGGATATGGATGGTATAGCTTTAGAAGCCCACATTCTCAACTCTGATATGCTAAAATCTAGGCTCAGATAGACCGAGTGTTGTAGCGTTCCTAAACTGACTACCTAGATATTCGAGAAACTGAAAGTTGACAAAACTCACTCCCTCCATTTTTCGTACAACGTTACTACCTAGGTTGAACTACCAGAATAATTGTTGGTAGTTCAACTTTTAGTATTGGACTCCTCGAGTGTGCTCGGAGATTTGTAGACGCTTTAGAAATTTGGTCAGTCTGAGGCTAGATTTTCACACTCAGTACACTAGTTTTAGGGGAATATCACACCCGTTAACTGTAAGGAATGATATGGATGGTATGGCTGTAGAAGCCCACATTCTCAACTCTGATATGCTAAAATCTAGTCTCAAACTGACCGAGTGTTGTAGTGTTCCTAAACTGACTACCTAGATATTCGAGAAACTGAAAGTTGACAAAACTCACTCCCTCCATTTTTCGTACAACGCTACTACCTAGGTTGAACTACCAGAATAATTTTTGGTAGTTCAACTTTTAGTATTGGACTCCTCGAGTGTGCTCGGATATTTGTAGATGCTTTAGAAATTTGGTCTGTCTGAGGCTAGATTTCCACAGTCAGTACGCTGGTTTTAAGTGAATATCACACCCGTTAACTGTAAGGAAGGATACAGATGGTATAGCTGTAGATGCCCACATTCTCAACTCTGATATGCTAAAATCTAGTCTCAGATAGGTTACGGATTGGTGTGGCTGTAGAAGCCCACAATCTCAACTCTGATATGCTAAAATCTAGTCTCAAACTGACCGAGTGTTGTAGCGTTCCTAAACTGACTACCTAGATATTCGTGAAACTGAAAGTTGACAAAACTCACTCCCTCCATTTTTCGTACCAACGCTACTACCTAGGTTGAACTACCAAATAATTTTTGGTAGTTAAACTTTTAGTATTGGACTCCTCGAGTGTGCTCGGAGGTTTGTAGACGCTTTAGAAATTTGGTCGGTCTGAGGCTAGATGTCCACAGTCAGTACACTAGTTTTAGGGGAGTATCACATCCGTTAACTGTAAGGAAGGATATGGATGGTATAGCTTTAGAAGCCCACATTCTCAACGCTGATATGCTAAAATCTAGTCTCAGATAGACCGAGTGTTGTAGCGTTCCAAAACTGACTACCTAGATATTCGAGAAATTGAAAGTTGACAAAACTCACTCCCTCCATTTTTCGTACCAACGCTACTACCTAGGTTGAACTACCAGAATAATTTTTGGTAGTTCAACTTTTAGTATTGGACTCCTCGAGTGTGCTCGGAGATTTGTAGACGCTTTAGAAATTTGGTCGGTCTGAGGCTAGATTTCCACAGTCAGTACACTAGTTTTAGGGGAATATCACACCCGTTAACTGTAAGGAAGGATATGGATGGTATGGCTGTAGAAGCCCACATTCTCAACTCTGATATGCTAAAATCTAGTCTCAAACTGACCGAGTGTTGTAGTGTTCCTAAACTGACTACCTAGATATTCGAGAAACTGAAAGTTGACAAAACTGACTCCCTCCATTTTTCGTACAACGCTACTACCTAGGTTGAACTACCAGAATAATTTTTGGTAGTTCAACTTTTAGTATTGGACTCCTCGAGTGTGCACGGATATTTGTAGATGCTTTAGAAATTTGGTCAGTCTGAGGCTAGATTTCCACAGGCAGTACACTGGTTTTAGGTGAATATCACACCCGTTAACTGTAGTAAGGTTACGAATTGGTATGGCTGTAGAAGCCCACAATCTCAACTCTGATATGCTAAAATCTAGTCTCAAACTGACCGAGTGTTGTAGGGTTCCTAAACTGACTACCTAGATATTTGAGAAACTGAAAGTTGACAAAACTCACTCCTCCATTTTTCGTACAACGCTACTACCTAGGTTGAACTACCAGAATAATTTTTGGTAGTTCAACTTTTAGTATTGGACTCCTCGAGTGTGCTCGGAGGTTTGTAGACACTTAAGAAATTTGGTCAGTCTGAGGCTAGATTTCCCCAGTCAGTACACTAGTTTTAGGGGAATATCACACCCGTTAACTGTAAGGAAGGATATGGATGGTATAGCTTTAGAAGCCCACATTCTCAACTCTGATATGCTAAAATCTAGGCTCAGATAGACCGAGTGTTGTAGCGTTCCTAAACTGACTACCTAGATATTCGAGAAACTGAAAGTTGACAAAACTCACTCCCTCCATTTTTCGTACCAACGCTACTACCTAGGTTGAACTACCAGAATAATTTTTGGTAGTTAAACTTTTAGTATTGGACTCCTCGAGTGTGCTCGGAGATTTGTAGACGCTTTAGAAATTTGGTCGGTCTGAGGCTAGATTTCCACAGTCAGTACACTAGTTTTAGGGGAGTATCACATCCGTTAACTGTAAGGAAGGATATGGATGGTATGGATGTAGAAGCCCACATTCTCAACTCTGATATGCTAAAATCTAGTCTCAAACTGACCTAGTGTTATAGCGTTCCTAAACTGACTACCTAGATATTCGAGAAATTGAAAGTTGACATAACTCACTCCCTCCATTTTTCGTACAACGCTACTACCTAGGTTGATTTACCAGAATAATTTTTGGTAGTTCAACTTTTAGTATTGGACTCCTCGAGTGTGCTCGGATATTTGTAGATGCTTTAGAAATTTGGTAAGTCTGAGGCTAGATTTCCACAGTCAGTACACTAGTTTTAGGGAAATATCACACCCGTTAACTGTGAGGAAGGATATGGATGGTATGGCTGTAGAAGCCCACATTCTCAACTCTGATATGCTAAAATCTAGTATCAAACTGACCGAGTGTTGTAGTGTTCCTAAACTGACTACCTAGATATTCGAGAAACTGAAAGTTGACAAAACTGACTCCCTCCATTTTTCGTACAACGCTACTACCTAGGTTGAACTACCAGAATAATTTTTGGTAGTTCAACTTTTAGTATTGGACTCCTCGAGTGTGCTCGGATATTTGTAGATGCTTTAGAAATTTGGTCAGTCTGAGGCTAGATTTCCACAGGCAGTACACTGGTTTTAGGTGAATATCACACCCGTTAACTGTAGTAAGGTTACGAATTGGTGTGGCTGTAGAAGCCCACAATCTCAACTCTGATATGCTAAAATCTAGTCTCAAACTGACCGAGTTTTGTAGTGTTCCTAAACTGACTACCTAGATATTTGAGAAACTGAAAGTTGACAAAACTCACTCCTCCATTTTTCGTACAACGCTTGTAGACACTTAAGAAATTTGGTCAGTCTGAGGCTAGATTTCCCCAGTCAGTACACTAGTTTTAGGGGAATATTACACCCGTTAACTGTAAGGAAGGATATGGATGGTATAGCTTTAGAAGCCCACATTCTCAACTCTGATATGCTAAAATCTAGGCTCAGATAGACCGAGTGTTGTAGCGTTCCTAAACTGACTACCTAGATATTCGAGAAACTGAAAGTTGACAAAACTCACTCCCTCCATTTTTCGTACAACGTTACTACCTAGGTTGAACTACCAGAATAATTGTTGGTAGTTCAACTTTTAGTATTGGACTCCTCGAGTGTGCTCGGAGATTTGTAGACGCTTTAGAAATTTGGTCAGTCTGAGGCTAGATTTTCACACTCAGTACACTAGTTTTAGGGGAATATCACACCCGTTAACTGTAAGGAATGATATGGATGGTATGGCTGTAGAAGCCCACTCTGATATGCTAAAATCTAGTCTCAAACTGACCGAGTGTTGTAGTGTTCCTAAACTGACTACCTAGATATTCGAGAAACTGAAAGTTGACAAAACTCACTCCCTCCATTTTTCGTACAACGCTACTACCTAGGTTGAACTACCAGAATAATTTTTGGTAGTTCAACTTTTAGTATTGGACTCCTCGAGTGTGCTCGGATATTTGTAGATGCTTTAGAAATTTGGTCTGTCTGAGGCTAGATTTCCACAGTCAGTACGCTGGTTTTAAGTGAATATCACACCCGTTAACTGTAGTAAGGTTACGGATTGGTGTGGCTGTAGAAGCCCACAATCTCAACTCTGATATGCTAAAATCTAGTCTCAAACTGACCGAGTGTTGTAGTGTTCCTAAACTGACTACCTAGATATTCGAGAAACTGAAAGTTGACAGAACTCACTCCCTCCATTATTCGTACAACGCTACTACCTAGGTTGAACTACCAGAATAATTTTTGGTAGTTCACCTTTTAGTATTGGACTCCTCGAGTGTGCTCGGAGATTTGTAGACGCTTTAGAAATTTGGTCAGTCTGAGGCTAGATTTCCACTGTCAGTACACTAGTTTTAGGGGAGTATCACACCCGTTAACTGTAAGGAAGGATATAGATGGTATTGCTGTAGATGCCCACATTCTCAACTCTGATATGCTAAAATCTAGTCTCAAACTGACCGAGTGTTGTAGCGTTCCTAAACTGACTACCTAGATATTCGAGAAACTGAAAGTTGACAATACTCACTCCCTCCATTTTTCGTACTGTCGTGCCTAAATAGACAAATTGCTCGTTTGGCAAATCGTTTGTGCCTTTTGACCATTTGACTAAATCGTTAGAGGGTCTGACCACTTAGCCAAATATGCATCATATTTGACAAAGTCGGCAAAATGGGCAAACGATTGAAACTATTAATTGCTGCCAATGCTATTAAATTTAGCTACATTACCGCTACATTAGCTGAATTCGATTTAGTGGCAAGTTATATCTGTAATATCAAGACTTCTAGCAACATTTGGACTAATTTGAATAATAATAATCTGGAGTAAGGGGTATTTATTTTTCTAACCATGTTGAATCGCTAGATAAAATCTAGCAAGCACTATTTTATTTCTTGGTAACTCTGATGACAATTTAATTCTACCAATCAGATAAAAGGTAATGTCTCCACCTCAATGTCATGGAGTCCAATTTAACAATAATGGGTTATTCTCTGCAGAATATCATACATATCCTTCACAAGTCATGTCCCGATTATAGGGATAACCCAACCTTCCCAGAATGTGACCCCTTCGTAAAGATGTGGTTGAGTATCAACCGAAGTGAGTCAAATATGGAGATGCGGGATAAGGTGATACTCATGACAGCCTTGGTGGTGAAACGTATGTGGTGCATGGATCTTCGCAAAACCGTCAACCATCATCTGCTGAAACGAGCGGTTTCCGAGAACATGTTGAAGAGTCACCTGTTGGATGTCATCTCCCCACCGGATCCCGACCGGGATGAAATAGTGGAGGAATATATACATTTCTGGATTTTGGGAGATTTAGTATTTGTGTTGTGGGATTTCTTTCAGATACATCGGCATTATACCGCCATCTTCCAACACCGTTCTCGTGTCAGGGACAATTTTCTCCAAGCTAAACACATATTTATAGACCAAAATGAGCAAATGGATCGGGTTATCGAACTTCACGACCTCTCCATGTATTCGATAGATCAATCTATAGGGTATACTTATCACGTCACATCATCAACCATAAATAATTTAAGCCGAGACATTTGGAATGAGGCGTACCAATTACACGTGAGTTCGGAACCTCATCATATTGAGTTTTGGCAATGTAGAAATGTGAATGAAAAATTGCAGAATTGGTATCAAAGGTATGGGCTGGACGATATGGTAGAGGCCTCACGATACCCATTCTACAAAAATATTAAAACATTAGTATCGGAGGTCCTCTCTTTCATTATTCCGGAGCCACAGAGTGAGCCATGGGGTAAAAGAATAATTGGAATACGATACCCATTCTATAATAATGTTAAAAAATTAGTATCGCAGGTCTTCTCTTTCACTATTCCGATGCCAATGAAAACGATTTTTCTAAACGAAAGATATTTCGCATGGCGGGCCTTGTTGGAACACCGTAGAGACGTTAAAATAAAAACGGGGCTCACCATTCCTATCTGTATCTCACAAGGATTTACAGATAATCTTTTGGATAGTGAAAAGGATTTGATATCCGTGTTATATACATTTGGATAACGATTTTTTTTGTTTCGTTAAAGGGTATAATTATATAAAGGGCGATCACCAACCCCCAATGAGATAGTCATGGCCTCTTCATTAGCTAATAATCTGGAGTAAAGGGTATTTTTCTAAATCTAACAATATTTTTATTTCTTGACGACAATTTAATTCTACCAATCAGAAAAAAGGGTAACGTCTCCACCTCATTATTATAGTCATGGAGTCCTCGTGGATGGGTTATCCCTCATTGGAGTCCTCGTGGATGGGTTATTCCTCATTGGAGTTGATGGGTTATTCTCTGCAGGATATCATACATGTCCTTCACAAGTCATGTCCCGATTATACGAGATACCCAACCTTCCCAGAATGTGACCCATTCGTAAAGATGTGGATGAGTATCAACCGAAGTGAGTCAAATATGGAGATGCGGGATAAGGTGATAATCATGACAGCCTTGGTGGTGAAACGTATGTGGTGCATGGATATACGCAAAACCGTCAACTATTATCTGCTGAAGCGAGCGGTTTTCGAGAACATGTTGGAGAGTCACCTGTTGGATGTTATCTCCCCACCGGATCCCGACCGGAATTTAAAAGTGGAGCATAATATATGTACATTGGTTGTACATTTGTTGTTTATTTTGTGGGATTTCTTTGAGATACATCGACACTATACCGCCGTCTTCCAACACCGTTCTCGCGTCAGGGACATTTTTAACCAAGCTAATATAGACCAAAATGAGCAAATGGATCGGGTTATCGAACTACACGACCTCTCCATGTATTCGATAGATCAATCTATAGGGTATACTTTACATCATCATCATTATCACGTCTCCATAAATAATTTAAGCCGAGATATTTGGAATGAGCGTACCAATTACACGTGAGTTCGGAACCTCATCATATTGAGTTTTGGCAGTGTAGAAATGTGAATGAAAAATTGCAGAATTGGTATCAAAGGTATGGGCTGGACCAGGTATGGGTATGGTATGGACCAGTAAAGGTATGGTAGAGGCCTCACGATACCCATTCTACAAAAATATTAAAACATTAGTATCGGAGGTCCTCTCTTTCATTATTCCGGAGCCACAGTGGGAGCCATGGGGCAAAAGAATGATTGGAAAGGTCCCACGATACCCATTCTATAATAATGTTAAAAAATTAGTATCGCAGGTCTTCTCTTTCACTATTCCGATGCGAAGGAGGGGGCCAATGAAAACGATTTTTCTAAACGAAAGATATCTCGCATGGCGGGCCTTGTTGGAACACCGTAGAGACGTTAAAATAAAAACGGGGCTCACCATTCCTATCTCACAAGGATTTACAGACAATCTTTTGGATAGTGAAAAGGATTTGATATCCGTGTTGTGTAGCCAGTTGAGCACCTGAACTCATGATTACAGATAGACCATGGTGTCAAAGTCTTAGATTACGATTTGGGCCTTGAGGGGTGTGGCCAGTGGATTGAATAATTACTAGTTTGGGCCTGTGATTGGCTGCATATAAATCCTCAGACCACCTCTCGTCCACATTACATCACACCCCTATTGTTCATATAAAAAGGCTGAGGCGGGCTAGTAAAGTTATCACAGCACCAGTAATAGTACCAACAACTCGAATCAATGAATACCCTAAATTCTGATGCTTTACTGATGCTGTTGATTATATCGCAGAGGATACTGTTACTGTTGTTCGTGCTGAGGAGGAAGTTGCGGAGATATCGTCCAACATAAAAAACAAGATATCAACCAAAGTGGTATTGGTGGTTCTTCTACCAAACCCCAGTTATCTCCCACCACGAAAACCAAGAAATTTAAATCGGATGGTGTTGGTGGTTCTTCTACCAAACCCCAGTTATCTCCCACCACGAAAACCAAGAAATATTAATCGACCATGGATGACGATAAACCGGTTGGGTCTTCTACCCCCAGTTAACTCCCAGACAACTAAATCAACCATGGATGACCCCATTAACCCTCTCCGATATATGATGCAATTTTGAGCCGATTAGGGAAACTTTATAAAGCCTATAAATATAAAGCCTTTATAAACCCTATCAGGGGTATTTATAAACCATTAGTTTAGTTACTTCAACCTCAGCAGTTGTCTTTGAGTTAGCTGTGGGCAGAAAGCTAATTTTTGAGAGGTAATTATAAGAGTGAGAGAACTCTCTTTTTCTTTGATTGGAGGGTTTTTTATAATAAACTTTATTTAACCAGAAAAATTAGTTTCTTTTCCACCTCTTGTAAAAGGATTTGATATCCATGTTATATATACATTTGGATAACGAAAAAGTGTTTTTTGTTCGCTAAAGGGTATAATTATATAAAGGGTGATCACCAACCCCCAATGAGATAGTCATGGCCTCCTCATTGGGTTCTTCTTCTCTGGAGGACATTATACATATCCTTCGTTCGTCGTGTCCAGAATATGATCACCCCATCTTCGTAAAGACATTGTTGAGTATCGACCGTGAGTCAGCTATGGAGAAGCGGGATAAGGTGATACTCCTGACAGCCTTCGTGGTGAAACGCATGTGGCCCACGGATCTACGCGAAGCCGTCAACCGTCGTCTGCTGGAGCGGGCGGTTTCCGAGAACATGTTGGAGAGTGAGCTGTTGAATGTCATCTCCCCACCGGAACCCGACCGAGAGCTGGTTCATATAGGAGGAGCAACCATGGAAGAATTGGTATGGGTGTTGTGGGATTTCTTCGAGATACACCGACACTACACCGCCGTCTTCCAACACCGTTCTCGCGTTAGCGACAATTTTCGCAGAACTATCCAACTCTGTATAAACTTTAACATATACCTGAGGACGGTTATCAACCTACACGACCTATCCATGTATACAATGGACCAATCTATAGGGTATACTCTACACCATTTTCACGTCTCGTTAACCATAAATAAGTTAAGCCAAGATATTTGGAAAGAGGCGTACAAATTACACACAAGTTCGGAACCTCATCATGATGAGTTTTGGCAATGTGGAAATGTGAAGGGAAAAATAAAGAATTGGTATCAAAGGTATGGGCTGGACGATATTGTAGAGGTCTCACCATTATACCAAAATGTTAACAAAATAGTAACGCGGGTCCTCTCTTTCATAAATCCCCGGGGGAAGAGCCCGCCAAAGTATCGAAGGTTTGAAGGAGAGGTCTCCCGATACCCCTTTTACAAAAACGTTAAACAGGCGGTGTCGAGGGTCCTCCCTTTCACTATTCCGAAGCGAAAGAGGGGCCCAATAGAATCAGTCTTTCTATACGAAAGATTTTTCATGTGGCGGGCGTGGTTGGAGTATTATCAGGAATTGGGTCTGTATCTGTACCCCACAAGGATTTGCGGACAGTCTTTTGGACAATGAAAGGGAGACACTAAAATGGCTAACATTGACTCTGACAGCTAACATGAATGAAATTTACCCACCGTTTGTGATTCCATTGTGGTAACGGTCTACGAAACTGGGAGACCAATAGTATTCCTTGGAATGAACATGCTCGCTGGTATCCCTACTGTAACTTTGTCCTATTGGAAATGGGTAAGGTATTTATTGATTAGATGTATATTCATCGCCCATCATCCACCACCGCGCCACCTCCGCCTATAACCGAACTGGAATTGGACTCATTAATGGAGCTGGATATGGTGCGGGTTGTGGTGATGTCGTGCCTAAATAGACAAATTGCTCGTTTTGTCAAATCATTTGTGCCTTTTGACCATTTGAGTAAATCGTTTGAGGGTCTGACCACTTTGCCAAATATGCATCATATTTGACAGTCGGCAAAATGGGCAAACGATTGAAACTATTAATTGCTGTTGTCAATGGTATTAAATTTAGCTACATTTCCGATACAATAACTGAATTCGATTTAGTGGCAAGTTCTGTCTGTAATATCAAGACTTCTAGCAACATTTGTACCAATTTGAATAATAATAATCTGGAATAAAGGGTATATTTTTTTCTAACCAATCGCTAGATAAAATCTAGCACTATTTTATTTCTTGGTAACTCTGATGACAATCAGATAAAAGGTAATGTCTCCACCTCAATGTTGTAGTCATGAAGTCCACTTTAACGGTAATGGGTTATACTCTGCAGGATATCATACATATCCTTCACAAGTCATGTCCCAATTATAAGAGATACCCAACCTTCCCAGAATGTGACCCCTTCGCAAAGATGTGGTTGAGTATCAATCGAAGTGAGTCAAATATGGAGATGCGGAATAAGGTGATACTCATGACGGCCTTCGTGGTGAAATATATGTGGTGCATGGATCAACGCAAAACTGTCAACCGTCATCTGCTGAAGCGAGCGGTTTCCGAGAACATGTTGGAGAGTCACCTGTTGGATGTCATCTCCCCACCGGATCCCGACCGGGATGAAAAAATAGTGGAGGAATATTCATTTTCATGGATGGCGGGGGATGGATGGGAGATTAAATATTTGTGTTGTGGGATTTCTTTGAGATACATCGGCACTATACCGCCGTCTTCCAACACCGTTCTCGCGTCAGGGACAATTTTAAGCAAGCTAAACATATATTTATAGACCAAAATGAGCAAATGGATCGGGTTATCGAACTACACGACCTCTCCATGTATTCGATAGATCAATCTTTCAATAGGTATACTTTACATCATCATCATCATTATCACGTCTCCATAAATAATTTAAGCCGAGATATTTGGAATGAGGCGTACCAATTACACGTGAGTTCGGAACCTCATCATATTGAGTTTTGGCAGTGTAGAAATGTGAATGAAAAATTGCAGAATTGGTATCAAAGGTATGGGCTGGACGATATGGTAGAGGCCTCACGATACCCATTCTACAAAAATATTAAAACATTGGTATCGGAGGTCCTCTCTTTCATTATTCCGGAGCCACAGTGTGTAAAAGAATGATTGGAAAGGTCCCACGATACCCATTCTATAATAATGTTAAAAAATTAGTATCGCAGGTCTTCTCTTTCACTATTCCGATGCGAAGGAGGGGGCCAATGAAAACGATCTTTCTAAACGAAAGATATTTCGCATGGCGGAGCACCATAGAGACGTTAAAATAAAAACGGGGCTCACCATTCCTATCTACATCTCACAAGGATTTACAGACAATCTTTTGGATAGTGAAAAGGATTTGATATCCGTGTTATATACATTTGGATAACGAAAAGGTGTTTTTTGTTCGCTAAAGGGTATAACTATATAAAGGGCGATCACCAACCCCCAATGAGATAGTCATGGCCTCCTCATTGGGTTCTTCTTCTCTGGAGGACATTATACGTATCCTTCGTTCATCGTGTCCAAAATATGATCACCCCATCTTCGTAAAGACATTGTCGATTATCAACCGTGAGTCAGCTATGGAGAAGCGGGATAAGGTGATACTGCTGACAGCCTTCGTGGTGAAACGCATGTGGCCCACGGATCTACGCGAAGCCGTCAACCGTCATCTGCTGGAGCGGGCGGTTTCCGAGAACATGTTGGAGAGTGAGCTGTTGAATGTCATCTCCCCACCGGAACCCGACCGAGAGCTGGTTCATATAGGAGGAGCAACCATGGAAGAATTGGTATGGGTGTTGTGGGATTTCTTCGAGATACACCGACACTACACCGCCGTCTTCCAACACCGTTCTCGCGTTAGCGACAATTTTCGCAGAACTATCCAACTCTATATAAACTTTAGCATATACCTGAGGACGGTTATCAACCTACACGACCTATCCATGTATACAATGGACCAATCTATAGGGTATACTCTACACCATTTTCACGTCTCGTTAACCATAAATAAGTTAAGCCAAGATATTTGGAAAGAGGCGTACCAATTACACACGAGTTCGGAACCTCATCATGATGAGTTTTGGCAATGTGGAAATGTGAAGGGAAAAATAAAGAATTGGTATCAAAGGTATGGGCTGGACGATATTGTAGAGGTCTCACCATTCTACCAAAATGTTAACAAAATAGTATCGCGGGTCCTCTCTTTCATAAATCCCCCGGAAAAGAGCCCGCCAAAGTATCGAAGGCTTGAGGGAGAGGTCTCCCGATATCCCTTTTACAATAACGTTAAACAGGTGGTGTCGAGGGTCCTCCCTTTCACTATTCCGAAGCGAAAGAGGGGCCCAATAGAATCAGTCTTTCTATACGAAAGATTTTTCATGTGGCGGGCGTGGTTGGAGTATTATCAGGAATTGGGTCTCACCATTCCTATCTGTACCCCACAAGGATTTGCGGACAGTCTTTTGAACAATGAAAGGGCGACACTAAAATGGCTAACATTGGCTCTGACAGCTAACATGAATGAAATTTACCCACCGTTGGTAGACCCAAAAAATAATAGTATAACAAATTAGTATCGCAGATACGACCTTTTTTATTCAGAGCCGTACTACTCACACCTCCATCATTGTGTATGTGCACGGTGTGGTATTTTTACAATAAACTTTATTTAACCAGAAAACACGTTTCTTTATCCACCTTGATTCCTCTTTGTAATGTCGATATTGTTGGAGAAGTCCGTCTCGTCTTTTGGGTAATTTTTAGAGTTTCGGGGTGGTCTTCTTTCTGCTTTTCTCGAATCTGTGGAAATATTATTATAATTATCCTTTGGATGAAATAAATCTCCTTTTCCGAGAGATTCTCCCAATATTGCCCACCAAGACTATAAAAATAATTCATTATTTCTCTTTCAGGATTCAAGGAGATGGCCGAAATCACGCAACTCTCCCAGATATTTTTGGGATATGATAGTCTGAGATTCGAAAAGGAAAGACTGGACACGTTCATCGACTGGCCAAGTTTATGGTTGAGCCCCAATGACCTTGCCCACGATGGATTGTATTATTTGCGAACAGAGGATCACTGCGCCTGTGTGTTTTGTAGGGGGATTGTTGGTGCCTGGGAGAAGACCGATACACATCGAAGCGAACATCAATGTCATTTCCCCCGCTGTCCATTTGTGAAGGGACAGCCAGTGGGGAATATTCCACTCAAGCAGGGTCACATCATCACCCAATTATATCCTTTTCCCAAGGCTATCAGTATTCTTTCCGAGGATGTCTGCGGATCTGTGCCCGGATCATACTCAGAGAGAAAATGCCCCCCCCTCGACCAACTCAAGGCAATGGGTCTCCCAAAACATAGTGCTCCCAAACGACCCGACTATGCCACGTATGAAAATCGTCTCAATAGCTATAATGGATGGCCAGAACGTGTGAAACAGAAGCCCGCGGAATTATCCGAGGCCGGCTTCTATTACTGTGGTTTGAGTGATCATGTGAGATGTTTCCATTGTGGTAACGGTCTACGAAACTGGGAGACCAATAATATTCCTTGGAATGAACATGCTCGCTGGTATCCCTACTGTAACTTTGTCCTGTTGAAAAGGGGTAAGGCATTTATTGATCAGATGTATGTTCGTCGCCCATCATCCACCACCGCGCCACCACCGCCTATCACCGAACTGCAATTGGACTCATTAATGGAGCTGGATATGGTGCAGGCTGTGGTGACAATGGGATTCCCAGAACCGAAGGTTCGTGAGGTCCTCAAAACTAAATTGGTACAGACTGGCCTGCCCTTCTTTAACCGGGAGCCATTCATAGAGGCTATAATTCGGGACATGAAAGGGGATACTCGTTGAACCGGTCTGAAGAAGAAACAACAAATCCGACCCACCACCAACCCCTCCTCCTATCCGAAGAAGAAACCGCTCACCGCCAACCCCTCCTCCTATCCGAAGAAGAAACCGCTAACCACCAACCCCTCCTCCTATCCGAAGAAGAAATCGCTCACCACCAACCCCTCCTCCTATCCGAAGAAGAAACAACAAATCCGCAGCACTCTACCCACCACCACCACCTGCCCTTCTAAAGAACTGGAGCCATTCATAGAGGCTATATTTCGGAATATGGAAGGGGATACACGTCGTGAATTATTGTTGAACCGGTCTGAAGAAGAAACGACAAATCCGAAACACTCGACCCACCACCAACCCCCACCCGAAGAAGAACTCCTCCTCCTATCCGAAGAAGGAACGACAAATCCACAGCACTCTACCCACCACCAACCCCCACCCGAAGAAGAACTCCTCCTCCTATCCGAAGAAGAAACGACAAATCCACAGCACCCTACCCACCACCAACCCCCACCCGAAGAAGAAACAATAAATCCGCAACACTCTACCCACCCCCCACCACCTGGACACGTTGCCATGATCCTGCCCTTCTTTAACCTGGAGCCATTCATAGAGGCTATATTTTGGGACATGGAAAGGGATACTCGTCGTGAATTATTGTTGAACCGGTCCGAAGAATAAACAACAAATCCGCAACACTCGACCCACCACCCGAAGAAGAAACAACAACCTCCAATCACCACCCAAAACCATCGCTACCAACCTCCAATCTGAAGAAACAACCCGAGACCAGTCATCATTTCCCCATGATTACCTATGTAAGGTGTGTTCGGTACCTTGTACACATCCTGTACTCTTGCTATCAATAAATGCCCCATCTGTCATGAAGATATAAAATTCAGCTTCAGACCCATCATTAAACCTTTAACCCTTTAGCGGGCAAAATGGCCTTATGGGGATATTTGCGGTAGGGTTGAAATTAGAATGTTTTAACCCTTTAGCAGAATGCTTCACAACACTTTTGACCAATGACCCTGTTTATGTAACTTATTCGGATTAAAAAATGACTAATTAACTGTTTTTTTAACTAGATTGACCATGTTTATATAACTTTCCTATATAGATATTTGTTTATATATTAAGGGACATAATGGCCACATTTGGCCATGAAAAGAGATGGCACCACCACTGTCAACAAAAAGTACAAGACCGTAAAATGTTCCCTGGGCAAGAAGATTCTCTTAGACCCCGACGGTTCGGGTCCCCTAATCGAAAAGCGATGTTTGGCCGTCTCTCGGATGGCCGTAAAGGCCTCTCAACTGTGCAATTCCGTGATACGGGATCTACTCGCAAAAGAAGACGGAGTATCTCCGGTGTTGATAGAATGGCCCAATATTACCAAAATGAACACGTTCGTGCAACTAACTATTTGTGGATTGGTGAGTCGTTTGCCCGCTAGAGGGCTGGTGTCTGTCCACACACACACATACACACACACACACACACACACACACACACACACACACACACATATAAGGGTGGTGGTACAAGGTTTATACCACTCGTACTCAAGCCACCATCACCAGTAGGCGATGACTACTACAACCAAACCAACCCACCACAACCAACCTACTAAGCTTATAGTGCTGAGGTCCCAGTCGCTACATTTGGATTTGGAAAATACCGCTGATTTAGCCAGCGCCGCTGATTTAACCAGCATGATTAATGATAGCGAACCATGGAGTTGGAGAGATAATATTATTGCCACCCCATCGCCGAAGCCACAATCAGCACAGAAGAGAATGAAGGATGATGAACCTACACCTAACAAAAGGAAAACAACAGTTAATGTTGCCAAAGAACAACAATTAGATTTGGAAGGTGAGGAGGGAGTTAGGAGGGACGGTGACGGTGACGGCCAGCGAATGGTTACACGTTCCGCCTCCAGACGACGAAAGCAGCCACCACCTTTAATCAAGTTGAGGTTTCAATCACAATTGGATGATTGTTACGCTAAATTACCACGACTACAACTACCACCACTTGGACACGTTTTCAATTTGGGATATATTTCTATTATCAACAGCAAAGATCTCAACACACTCTTAAATGGCCTGAACAAGTATCGACGACAGTCCAGTATGTTCAGGAACCTTTTTCACAACAGGGGGAAGATGATTACTGCCTTGAGCCAATTTGGTATTGAGGCGAAAAACAAATAACACAATCTGAATGTGTGGTATGGGTCAATAAATATTGTTTGGCCGCTTAGGGGTTATTATATACGACCCTTTTTTATTTAGAGCCGTATTGGTCACGTGTTTACAATAAACTTTATTTAACCAGAAAACGTGTTTTCTTTCCACCTTGACTCTCCTCGTTCCCTCCCATTCTTCTTATCCATTTCAGGTCAAAAATGAACCCCCGGTTTCTTTCAGTTCTCCCGACGGGGTGCCCAGTTATAGGTCAATCTAGTAAAAAAAACACCAGTTAATTAATCAAAGTTTTTAATCCGAATAAGTTACATCAATATTGAATGGCCTGAACAAGTATCGACGACAGTCCAGTATGTTCAGGAACCTTTTTCACAACAGGGGGAAGATGATTAGTGCCTTGAGCCAATTTGGTATTGAGCTGAAAAACAAATAACACAATCTGAATGTGTGGTATGGGTCAATAAATATTGTTTGGCCGCTTAGGGGTTACCCTTTTTTTATTTAGAGCCGTATTGGTCCCGTGTTTACAATAAACTTTATTTAACCAGAAAACGTGTTTTCTTTCCACCTTAACTCTCCTCGTTCCCTCCCATTCTTCTCTTATCCGTTTCAGGTCAAAAATGAACCCCCGGTTTCTTTCAGTTCTCCCGACAGTTATATAAACATGGTCAATCTAGTAAAAAAACACCAGTTAATTAATCAAAGTTTTTTAATCCGAATAAGTTACATCAACATGGTCAAAAATAACCACTTAATACAAAATTAGTTGTTTTGCCCACAGCAGAGGTTGAAAATGAACTTAACTATAGGTTTACCTAAATATCCCTAATGGTAACAAAGGCTTTAAAATATCCCTAATAGGCTTAACATTGTGTCAAGAGAGGCCTAAACATTCAGGCTTTAGACATCTTGTGATACTGAAATACAAATTTAGGAGGTATACCAAAACATTGTTGGATGATATAATTCAGGCTTGAGACATCTTTGTTTTTCTTCATTACCTCCTCCTCAAACGCGAACATTATCACAAATGCAATATCCTTAGAAGTAACCCGTTCCCATGGTGGTAATTGGAGAAGTGTGCAGTCGAGGAGAAGAGGGGTGAGATTGATACCACCCTTCAGCCGCATGTCGGTCATGAAAGCGGGAAAGAAAACGGCACATGGCCAGTATTTAGTTGGATAATTCGACAACATGTGGCGCAGCTTATCAAATTTATCTTGAGGTTTCATCAACACCGTAATTTTTCCGGTTTTAATGTCGATCCATTCCGCCAAGCCTCCACACGTGAGACCGTGAATAACCACCCTCCCCCTCGGGTTATTTTTAAAGTAATATTTGGCGACATTTCGAAAAAAGTTTCTACCACCGTTATCGGTGAAGGGGTAAGTTTCCGCGGTGTATACATTGTTGACTCGCTCCAAATACTGGAACTCTATATTGTCGTTTTGTCGGATGGTTTCTCTCTCGGCAATGAAGAGTTCATTGGAAGAGGTGTATCTGTGATCCTTCTCCTCTTGAACCCGGTTCTGGGGGCGTTGACAAAATTCATCCTCGCGATACTCCTTTTCGCTTTCGATCCAGGGGACACGATCAGCACTGTCGGGCATAGAAGATTCCACCAGCACTCTTGACGAAAACGAAGCGATACTTTTCATCATGTTTTTCATTTCTCAGACACATGACAAAATCTCCCACCTTTAGAGTAGATATTGGATTTTTGGTGAATCTACTTTGGATGTTAGTAGCCCAAATGACATCGCCCGTGCCTCCAATAAAGTAAGATGATTGAGACGACGGCTGCTGATTGTAGTTATCCTCCGAGTGTATGACGACATTGTCAATCCTTTGAATCACAGCCTCGAGCTTATCTATATCCCCGTGTTTGAGGCATAGGGAGTAGTACATTGGTAGTTTGTTTATATAACCACTCCTGAACTGGTACCATTTTTGGAAACAGGATCGTCTTTTGGATTCGGCAGGTGCACTTTTTCGCTCGGTGACTTTACCAGACATCTTTTACCAGGATGATTGTTCAAATTTTTGAACAATCATCCCAACTGCACTTTATAACCTTTAGCGGGGTAAAGCAAAAAAATCCATTCCTTTTAGTTTGTACAATTCCAAATCCTTATCGGCGAGTTGTTTACCGTGGGAATCCCCTAGCTCATTATGGGTTTGACGGTGAATTTTATATCTTCCCGACAGATGGAGCATTTATAGATAACAAGAGTACAGGATGCACAGGTCACCATATGTGTACAAGGTAAGAATACAGTGTCCATCCTATTATTATAACACACCTTACATAGGTACATATCATCGGGAAATGATGGGGGTTTCTCAGTCCTCTCTGGGAATTCTTCAACTCGGGTGGTTTCTTCAGATTGGTGGGTTGTTTCTTCTTCAGATTGGAGGTTGGTAGTGGTTCTTTCAGTTGGAGGTTCTTCTTCAACGGACTGGCCGTGTGGAGTTGTTGTTTCTGTTTCAGGGGGGGGTTGGTGGTGGATAGAGTGCTGCGGATTTGTTGTTTCTTCTTCGGATAGGAGGAGGGGTTGGTGGTTAGCGGTTTCTTCTTCGGATAGGAGGGATTGGCGGTGCTGCGGATTTGTTGTTTCTTCTTCGGATAGGAGGAGGGGTTGGTGGTTAGCGGTTTCTTCTTCGGATAGGAGGAGGGGTTGTTGGTGGTTGGCGATTTCTTCTTCGGATAGGAGGAGGGGTTGGCGGTGGTGGGTCGAGTGCTGCGGATTTGTTGTTTCTTCTTCGGATAGGAGGAGGGGTTGTTGGTGGTTGGCGGTTTCTTCTTCGGATAAGAGGAGGGGTTGTTGGTGGTGGGTCGAGTGCTGCGGATTTGTTGTTTCTTCTTCGGATAGGAGGAGGGGTTGTTGGTGGTTGGCGGTTTCTTCTTCGGATAGGAGGAGGGGTTGTTGGTGGTGGGTCGAGTGCTGCGGATTTGTTGTTTCTTCTTCGGATAGGAGGAGGGGTTGTTGGTGGTTGGCGATTTCTTCTTCGGATAGGAGGAGGGGTTGTTGGTGGTGGGTCGAGTGCTGCGGATTTGTTGTTTCTTCTTCGGATAGGAGGAGGGGTTGTTGGTGGTGGGTCGAGTGCTGCGGATTTGTTGTTTCTTCTTTGGACCGGTTCAATAATTCACGACGAACATCGCTTTCCAGTATAGCCTCTATGAATGGCTCCAGGCTAAAGAAGGGCAGGCCAGTCTGTGCCAATTTAGTTTTGAGGACCTCGCGAACCTTCTGTTCTGGGAATCTCATTGTCACCCCCGCCCACACCAACTCAGGTTCGACGGTGTTTTATAACCATGCTGTAATTTACAGAAAACATCATGATGACCGGCAGAGGTGGGATTCCTCCTAAGCAGTCCTTGGTCCTCCTGCTGCTGACCCTGCTGGTTCCGCCGTATGCTGGCCAGGCGTGTCCCATTCTCTTATCGGGGGACAGTCTCAAAGCCCCATTACCGCTACCAATCACCGTGCAATTGTTCCCTGTGAGACATAACCCAAGGTGGACGGTCTATTGGGAGCTGTTGACAGCGGAGGGCTCGCCAGCTGCCTGTTTGGTCACGGATAATTCTCCCATCGACAATACTATCCATTCGGCTGGTGTCGGCTGTCTCAATGTCACCAGCTGGGAACACGCGGCTGTATCCATTTGCATTTGGGGAGTGGCACAATGTCTTCACTTTCTTTCTGACAGCTTCTAGCAACAGCTTCACTGTCCAGCTGAATCAAAAGGAGGTTGGCGAACTAACCCCAGAAACCAATTTGAGAGTCACTATGGTAGACCGGGTGAACACGACCTATGGGGGACCAACGATTAGGTTCCACAGCTTTGAGGTCATGGATAATGGGTGCCTAGCTCTGACAGAGTGTGACAATGGGTGGAGCCGCCTCAGCCTGGCGCCCTCTGATCTCATCCGACTCTCCCCGGAGGCCGGAAGCGAGGAAATTTTAGTCACAGTGTCTCTCTCCTTCTGTTTCCCCTACCCTAATTATGCCATATACAGCACGCATGGAACCCGAGAGGCACTTCACTTCAACTTAACTTACTCCCGAGGTGATCACTACCACACTCTCACGGCCGATCTTAACTCCAACACCATTCTCTCCATCACGAGTGTACGCAACGGACAACGGGATGACTGCTCTGGGCATTGGTACTCGTTGGGTGTCAAGGGTGCGAGGGTCATTCCTAATTGTGTTTCTAGTCAAGCTGGTATTTCGCTTTCCGCTATTCTGCTCTCATCCCCAATTAGCATTCTAGCTAGAAGATTATCCATTTTATTTCTGCAACAAATCTTTTAGCGGGCAAAATAATGACCTTATGGGGATATTTGATTGACAACCCTGGACACTGAACCCCCTTCGGGGGGGGGGGGGGGGAGGGGAATACGGCCTGCACTGATTTTGTTTTGACAATAAACTGTATTTAACCAGAAAATTCGTTTCATTTCCCACCTTACCAGCCCTCTTTATGTAAACTTTTTGGAGAAAATATTATGTTGGTCAAGTAATTGATAATACATGGCTAGAAAAAAGTTTATTGAAAAAAAAATCATACCACACACACACGTGACGGAGGTGTGAGTAGTATACGCCTCTAAATAAAAAAAAAGGGTGGTCGTATAGGCTAAACAACAAATACCTTACTTACCACATTCGGATCGGGTAATAAGTCCCACAGTAATCCGCAGCCGCACGAATCCTCCGGGGGTGGGGGGGGGGGAGATTACCCACTTTCATTGGGAAGTTTAAATAAAATATATTAGTAGTGCTCCTCCTAAAATATATGGTGTTTATAACCATGCTGTAATTTACAGATGGCCGGCAGAGATCCTGGAGGTGGGATTCCTCCTAAGCAGTCCTTGGTCCTCCTGCTACTGACCCTGTTGGTTCCGCCGTATGCTGGCCAGGCGTGTCCCATTCTCTTATCGGGGGACAGTCTCAAAGCCCCATTACCGCTACCAATCACCCTACAATTGATACCTAAATGGCATACCTCAAGGTGGACGGTCTATTGGGAGCTGTTGAACGCGGAGGGCTCGCCAGCTGCCTGTTTGGTCATGGATAATTCTCTCATCGACAATACCATCCGTTCGGCCGGTGTCGGCTGTCTCAATGTCACCAGCTGGGAACACGCAGCTGTAGGGCCTCCATTTGCCTCCGGGATGTGGTCCATTTTCTTCACTCTCTTTCTGACAGCTTCTAACAACAGCTTCACTATCCAGCTGAATCAAAAGGAGGCTGGCGAACTAACCCAAGAAACCAATTTGCGAGTAACTATGGTAGACCGGGTGAACATGACCGATGAGGGACCAAAGATTATGTTCCCCAGCTTTGAGGTCATGGATGATGGGTGCCTAGCTCTGACAGAGTGTGACAATGGGTGGAGCCGCCTCAGCCCGGCGCCCTCTGATCTCATTCGACTCTCCCCGGAAGTCGGAAGTGAGGAAATTTTAGTCACAGTGGCTCTCTCCTTCTGTTTCCCCTACCCTAATTATGCCCTATACAGCACGCATGGAACCCGAGAGGCACTTCACTTAAACTTAACTTACTCCCGAGGTGATCACTACCACACTCTCACGGCCTATCTTAACTCCAACACTATTCTCTCCATCACGAGGGCACACCACGGACGGGAGGACTGCTCTGGGCATTGGTACGTTTTGAGTGTCAAGGGTGCGAGGGTCATTCCTAATTGTGTTTCTAGTCAAGCTGGTATTGCGGTTAATTCGCTGCTCTTATCCCCAATTAGCATTCTAGTTAGAAGATTATTCATTTTATTTCTGAAACAAATCTTTTAACCAACCCTTTAGCGGGCAAATAATGACCTTATGGGGATTGACAACCCTGGACACTGAACCCCCTGGCCGCTTCGGGGATTCGGCCCTTTATTTTTTTTTACGTGGTATGATTTTGTTTTGACAATAAACTGTATTTAACCCGAAAATTCGTTTCATTTCCCAGCTCTCTTTCTTTGTGTAAACTTGTTTGGAGAAAATATTATATTGCCTTACTTAGCTAGTAGCCTAGTTTTAGGGGATAATACATCATATATGTCTTTAAAAAAAAAGTTTATTGTACACGAAAATAAATTATACCACACACACACACACACACACGTGACTCACGGCTCTAAATAAACAAAAAAAGGTGGCCGTATAGACTTACTTAAATGATTGATCTTGTTTTGACGCTAAAGGGATTTTGAGCCAAATACTTTATTTTTGGGAGTTCTGCTTTCTTTGTGTAAACTTGTTTGGAGAAAATATTATATTGCCTTACTTAGCTAGTAGCCTAGTTTTAGGGGATAATACATCTCATATGTCTTTAAAAAAAAAGTTTATTGTAAACGAAAAGAAATTATACCACACACACACACACACGTGACTAAAAAAAAGGTGGCCGTATAGACTAAAAAAAGAAAAAAACTTATTGATCCTTACTTACCACATTCGGATCCGCTAAAGGGTTAATTAACCCTGACGCAATTTTGAGCCTATTAGGGATACTTTTAAAGCCTTTGTTACCATCATGGGTATTCTGCAGTTAGCTGTGGGGTAGAACACTAATTTAGGAGAGATTGCTAATCTGGCAACCTCTGCGTCGTGAGAGGGATATATATCATCATATCTGTGAGCCTCGTCTCCTTCACCCCGCCGCACCAACTCAGGTTCGGGGGAAAGATCACCCACTTTCATTGGGAGGGTTAAATAAAATATATTATAGTGCTCAATTATAGTGTGTATAACCATGCTGTAATTTACAGGAAACATCATGATGACCGGCAGAGATCCTGGAGGTGGGATTCCTCCTAAGCAGTCCTTGGTCCTCCTGCTGCTGACCCTGCTGGTTCCGTATGCTGACCAGGCGTGCCCCATTATCTCATCAAACGCCAGTCTCAAAGCCCCATTACCGCTACCAATCGCCGTGCAGTTGACACCTCTAAAGTTTAAATATAAATCGTGGACGGCCTATTGGGAGCTGTTGACAGCGGAGGGCTCGCCAGCGGCCTGTTTGGTCATGGATAATTCTTTCTTCAACAACAACACCATCCGTTCGGCCGGTGTCGGCTGTCTCAATGTCACCAGCTGGGAACACGCGGCTTTAGGGCCTCCATTTATCCTAGGGGAGTGGTTCGAATTCTTCACTTTCTTTCTGACAGCTTCTAGCAACAGCTTCACTGTCCAGCTGAATCAAAAGGAGGCTGGCGAACTAACCCAAGCAACCGTGTCGCGAGTAACTATGGTAGACCGGGTGAACATGACCGATGGGGGACCAACGATTAGGTTCTCCAAACTTGAGGTCATGGATGATGATGGATGCCTAGCTCCGATAGGGTGTGAATGGGGATGGAGCCACCTCAGCCTGGCGCCCTCTGATCTCATCCGACTCGCCCCGGAAGCCGGAAGTGAGGAAATTGTAGTCACAGTGTCGCTCGCCCTCTGTTTTCCCGACCCTATTTATGCCATATACAACACGCATGGAACCCGAGAGGCACTTCACCTAAACCTGACTTACTCGCAAAGTGATAGTTTCCACACTCTCACGGCCGATATTAACTCCAACACCATTCTCTCCATCGCGAGTGTACGCAACGGACAACGGGACGACTGCTCTAGGGATTGGTACTTTTTGGGTGTCAAGGGTGCGAGGGTCATTCCTAATTGTGTTTCTAGTAAAGCTGGTGGTACAATGGGTACTTTGCTGCTCTACATTAGAAGATTATTCATTTTATTTCTGCAACACACCATTTAACCAACCCTTTAGCGGGCAAATGACCTTGTGACAACCCTGGATACTGAACGAACCTTCCTTTTGTTTTGACAATAAACTGTATTTAACCAGAAAATTCGTTTCATTCTTTATGTAAACTTTTTGGAGAAAATATTATGTTGGTCCTCTAGGGGGGGATTAATTGATAATGTCTTGGCTAGATAAAAGTTTATTGTAAAAAAAAAAAATCATACCACATACACTTGACGAGGTGTGGATCTAAATACCAAAAAAAAAAAAAAGTGGCCGTATAGGCTTTAAAAAATAATTATTGATCCTTACTTACCACATTCGGATCCGCTAAAGGGTTAATTAACCCTGACGCAATTTTGAGGACATCGGGGGTATTTCTGCTGTGGGCAGAAAACTAATTTTGGAGAGGTATTGAGAGAATTATTATTGCTAATCTGGCAACCTCTGGGTTATAAAAAAAAAATGATGGCGGGTAAGTCACTCACACACACACATATTATATCTGTAAGCTTTTTAGTTAGTGGTAGTCCTTCGTCTCTCCGCCGCCGCACCAACTCAGGTTCGGGGGGAAGATCACCGGGAGGGTTAAATAAAATATATTATAGTGCTCCTCATAATAAATAATTATAGTGTGTATAACCATGCTGTAATTTCCAGGAAACATCATGATGACCGGCAGAGATCTTGGAGGTGGGATTCCTCCTAAGCAGGCCTTGGTCCTCCTCCTACTGACCCTGCTGGTTCCGTGTGCTGGCCAGACGTGTCCCACCTTCTTCTCAAGGGATAGTCTCGAAATCCCACTACCGCTGCCAATCGCCGTGCAATTGGAGCTGAGTAATTACCCAACGTGGACTACCTATTGGGAGCTGTTGACAGCGGAGGGCGAACCAGTCGCCTGTTTGGTCATGGAGGCCTCATCTGACACCATCACCACCATCCGTTCAGCTGGTGGCGGCTGTCTCAATGTCACCAGCTGGGACCACGCGGCTGTCTGGCCGCCATTTGTCCGAGGGGGCGAGAAGTGGTACAATCTCTTCACTTTTTTTCTGACAGCTTCTAACAACAGCTTCACTGCCCAGTTGAATCAAAAGGAGTCTGGCGAACTGACCCAAGAAACCATTTTGCGAGTAACTATGGTAAACCGGGTGAACACGACCTCTGGGGGACCAAAGATTAGGTTCCCCAACCTTGAGATCATGGATGATGATGGATGCCTAGCTCTGACAGAGTGTGACAACGGGTGGAACTACCTCAGCCTGGCACCCGCTGATCTCATCCGACTCTCCCCGGAAAACGTTGAGGAAATTGTAATCAAAGTGACGCTCTCCACCTGTTTCCCCACATACAATATAGCCGTGTACAGCACGCGTGGAACCCAAGAGGCACTTCACTTCAACGTAACTTACTCCCGAGGTGATCGCTACCACACTCTCACGGCCTCATCTTAACTCCAACACCACCATTCTCTTCGTCACGAGGGAACACCACGGAGAGAAAGACTGCTCTGGGGATTGGTATTTGTTGGGTGTCAATGGGGCGAAGGTCGTTCCTAATTGTGTTTCTAGTAAAGCTACTATTATTACGGGTAATTCGCTTTCCATTATTCTGCTCTCATCCCCAATTAGTGTAATAATTTCAATTGTTTTATCTAGTACAATATGGGGATATTTGCTGTATGCCCGGTGAAACTGGCCACTTGGGGGTTAATATTGGCCGTACTCACACACATGTGTGGTATAATTTTTGTTTTGTTTTACAATAAACTGTAGTATTTAACCAGAAAATTTGTTTTGTTTCATTTCCACCTCTATATTTTTGGAGAAACCAGCCGTTATATATCTTTGTGTTTGTGAAAATATTATTTCGGAAAACTAGTAAAGCTTATTACGGGTAATTCGCTTTCCATTATTCTGCTCTCATCCCCAATTAGTGTAATAATTTCAATTGTTTTATCAAGTACAATATGGGGATATTTGCTGTATGCCCGGTGAAACTGGCCACTTGGGGGTTAATATTGGCCGTGTGGTATAATTTTTTTTTTTTTTTTACAATAAGCTGTAGTATTTAACCAGACAATTTGTTTTGTTTCATTTCCACCTTGGAGAAACCAGGCTGTACCGTTATATATCTTTGTGTTTGTGAAAATATTATTTCGGAAAATATATAGAGTCAAGAAACGAGTTTTCTGGAGGGGTGGTCGAAGCGGCGAGAAAATTACTCGGATCTGCTAAAGGGTTAAACAAAATCATCATCATATCTTGGTGTGGTGTCTCCTTCGCATCTAGCTGGTAAGGTGCCGCAACCGTGGCCCCCCCCCCCCCAAAAAAAAAAAATATATAAAAAAAAATATATCTCGGATATATTTAATACAAATATGAAGATGAGAAGAAGAGGGATCGCGCATATGCCAAGAATACGCTGCAATCCTATTGCTTCAACGTGATGCGTACCGCGGCTAACTTAGAGGAGGAGGAGGACCGTAATAAGATAATGGAAGCCTGTGGCGATACCGTCAAGTGGTTGGATACCTCACGGGTGGTCGAAATGGCAGAGTATACACGCAGGCAGACACAAATTGAACAGATCTGCAACCCTATCATCACAAAGGCGGCGGCGGCCGGTGTCGGCGAAACTACCCCCGACGGTGTCACCATCGAGGCCGATCGACAACCCACGGAGCCTCCGGGGGTTTGTTTATTCAGGCCCTTTTTGTTTTTATTTAGAGCCATACTGCGGTTTTTTTTTACAGTATTTAGCGGGCAAATGGTAATTTGCGGAAATTACCCTTTAGCAAACATAGTCAATTTAGTAAAAAAACACCAGTTAATTAGTCTTTTTTTTTAATCCGAATAAGTTACATACAAAAGTGCATTCTGCTAAAGGGTAATTTCCGCAAATTACCATTTGCCCGCTAAATACTGTAAAAAAAAACCGCAGTATGGCTCTAAATAAAAACAAAAAGGGCCTGAATAAACAAACCCCCGGAGGCTCCGTGGGTTGTCGATCGGCCTCGATGGTGACACCGTCGGGGGTAGTTTCGCCGACACCGGCCGCCGCCGCCTTTGTGATGATAGGGTTGCAGATCTGTTCAATTTGTGTCTGCCTGCGTGTATACTCTGCCATTTCGACCACCCGTGAGGTATCCAACCACTTGACGGTATCGCCACAGGCTTCCATTATCTTATTACGGTCCTCCTCCTCCTCTAAGTTAGCCGCGGTACGCATCACGTTGAAGCAATAGGATTGCAGCGTATTCTTGGCATATGCGCGATCCCTCTTCTTCTCATCTTCATATTTGTACTGCTCGGCATCCTGCACCATGCGCTCGATCTCCCCCTTGCTGAGACGTCCCCTGGCATTGGTGATTGTAATCTTGCTCTCTTTAACCCGTCGACTCGATCCCAGCAGACACATTGAGTATACCGTTAGTATCAATATCGTAGGTCACTACAATCTTTGGAACACCTTGGGGTGCGGGGGGGATATCACTAAGGAGAAACATACCCAGGAGATGGTTATCCTTTGCCAGGGTACGTTCACCCTCATACACCTGGATTAACACACCGGGTTGGTTGTCTGTCCAGGTGGTGAAGGTCTGGGTCTGTTTGGTGGGAATGGAAGTATTACGCTTGATAATGGGAATCATCATTCCACCGAACGTTTTAACACCCAAAGACAGAGGGGTTACATCCAACAGTAAGAAGCTCGTCGAGGACCTCAGACTTATCGCCGCAGAGGATGGCCGCTTGGACGGCAGCACCGTAAGCAACAGCCTCATCGGGGTTGATCGACTTGTTCAGCTCTTGGCCGTTGAAAAAGTCCCGCAGAAGTTTCTGGATCTTGGGGATTCGAGTGGAACCACCAACCAATGTCGTGAATTTGAGCCTTGTCCATCTTGGCATTGCGCAGGGACTTCTCCACATGCTCATGGGTGCCACGGAAAAGATCGAAACACAGCTCCTCAAAGCGGGCACGAGTAATTGAGGTGTAGAAATCGACACCTTCAAAAAGGGAATCAATCTCGATTCTGGCCAGAGTAAAGGCGGAGAGTATATGCGCTTCGCTCGTTCACAAGCAGTACGTAGGCGGTGCATCGAACGCTTGTTCTGGGTGGGATCTTTCTTGTGCTTGCGCTTGAACTCTTCCCGGAAGTGGTTAACCATCTGGTTGTCAAAGTCTTCACCCCCCAAGTGAGTGTCACCTGTAGTGGATTGTACTTCGAAAATATCATCTTCGATGCTAAGAATGGACACATCGAAAGTACCGCCACCCAGATCATAGATGAGAATATTACGATTATCGCCCACCACTTTCTTATCGAGACCGTAGGCGATGGCAGCGGCGGTGGGCTCATTGATGATACGCAGCACATTGAGCCCAGAGATGGCCCCAGCATCTCTGGTGGCTTGACGCTGGGAGTTGTTGAAGTGGGCTGGGACAGTGATAACAGCATCTTTGACTGTGGACCCCAGGTAGGCCTCTGCAATTTCTTTCATCTTGATTAGCACCATGGATGAGATTTCCTCTGGGTAAAATGATTTCTTCTCCCCCTTGTACTCTACTTGAATCTTGGGTTTTATACCGTCATCGATTACATCAAAAGGCCAGTGTTTCATGTCACTCTGAACGTGGGGGTCCTCAAAATTGCGACCAATAAGTCTCTTGGCATCAAAGACAATGCCCACTTGATTTTTGGCGGCTTCCCCAACGAGACGCTCTGTGTCTGTGAAGGCCACACAGGAAGGAGTGGTACGGTCCCCCTGGTCGTTGGCGATGATTTCCACCTTCCCATACTGGAACACTCCGACACAGGAGTAGGTTGTCCCCAAGTCGATACCTATAGCTGTAGTTTTAGCCATTTTTTTCTCCTACTACTTACTGTCAACAGTGACTTGTAAACACTAACCTGTCCTTTCCAGAGAGAGAGAGAGATATTGGGGCCGCCCAACGGTGATAGGTGGAAACACGTAAAAGGGGGTGGAGCTTCCCAATAAACTTGTGGGCGGTCTCGGCGAGCGCTCACACTCGGCCAGGTTCTCGTCCCGGGAGCAACTGGAAGCTGACCAAAAACTGAACCGGCGTCGGGAACATCACCATGACTGACAGAGACTGTTCTGGAGGTGGGATTCCTTATCTGTCCTTGGTCCTGACCCTGGTGGTTCCGTGTGCTGGCCAGACGTGTCGCGTCCTCCCATCAGATGACAGTCTCAAAGCCCCCCTACCGCTGCCAATTGCCATACAATTGCAGCCTCAGTACCCAACATGGACGACCTATTGGGAGCTGTTGACGGTGGAGGGCGGCGAGCCAGCTGCCTGTTTGGTCATGGGGGCATCTCGTGGCACCAACAACAACAACACCATCCGTTCAGCTGGTGTCGGCTGTCTCAATGTCACCAGCTGGGAAAACGAGGTTGTCTGGCATACATATGCCGGAGTCACTTTATTTCTGAAAGCTTCTGACAACGGCTTCACTGTCCAGCTGAATCAAAGAGAGTCTGGCGAACTGACCCAAGAAACCATTTTGCCAGTAACTGTGGTAGACCGGGTGAACACGACCTTTGGGAACCAAAGATTAAGTTCCCCGACTTTGAGGTCATGGATGATGGGTGCCTAGCACTGACAGAGTGGTGTGACAGTGGGTGGAGTTACCTCAAACTGGCGCCCTCTACCGATCTCATCCGACTCTCCCCGGAAGACGTTGAGGAAATTATAGTCGCAGTGGCGCTCCCCAATTGTTTCTCCGGCTACCATTATGCCATGTACAATACACATGGAACCCGAGAGATAATTCACTTCAACGTAACTTACTCCCGAGATGATACCTACGACACTCTGACGGCCGATTTCAACTCCCACACCATTCTCTCCATCATGACGGCACACCACGGATACCGTAACTGCTCTGGGGATTTGTACTTGTTAAGTGTCAATGGTGCGAGGGTCATTCCTAATTGTCTTTCTAGTAAAGTCAATTCGCTTTCCGCTATTCTGCTCTCATCCCCAATTAGCACACTAAGTATAGCTACCGTTACTCTATTATTCGCATTTTAGCTCATCTCAGTAGGGTCGCCGCCGTAAAACGAAACTAATTGTTCTGGTTAAATACATTTTATTGGAAAACAAATCATACCACAGTGCACATAGGTGTGACTAGTACGGCTCTAAATCAAAAATAAAGGGCCGTATCCCTCCTGGATGGTAATAACACCGTCGGGTATACCGCAAATTCATTTGCCCGCTAAAGGGTCGGTTAAAAAGATTTGTTGCAGAACCAAAATGGATAGTAAACAATAATCGAATGACGTGGTGTGCCTCGGAGTTTTAAGATTGACCGTGGTTGTGTGATCACCTCGCCACAGTTACTCGCAAATTAGTTTCTTGGGTTAGTTCACCAGATTCACAGTACAGATATAAAAAAGAAAGTGAAGATATTGTATCCTCCCTCCCCCGGGACAAAAAAAAAGGGAGGCCGGACAGCCGCGTTTTCCCCGAACGGACGGACGGTGTCAGAATTGCTAAAACAACTAGAACATGTACACAATACAGAATTACAATAATAGAATAACACTAGTTATAACAATTGAACTTAGTATGTTAATTGGTTCCCGAACCGACGGACGGTGTCAGAATTGCTAAAACAATTAGAACATGTACACAATACAGAATTATAATAATAGAATAACACTAGTTATAACAATTGAACTTAGTATGTTAATTGGTTCCCGAACGGACGGACGGTGTCAGAATTGCTAAAACAACTAGAACATGTACACAATACAGAATTATAATAATAGAATAACACTAGTTATAACAATTTAACAATTGAACTTAGTATGTTAATTGGTTCCCGAACGGACGGACGGTGTCAGAATTGCTAAAACAACTAGAACATGTACACAATACAGAATTACAATAATAGAATAACACTAGTTATAACAATTGAACTTAGTATGTTAATTGGGGATGAGAGCAGAATAACGGAAAGCGCGTAATATCAGCTTTACTAGAAACACAATTAGGAACGACCCTCGCACCCTTGACACCCAACGAGTACCAATACCCAGAGCAGTCCTCCCGTTCATCGTGTGCCCTCGTGATGGAGAGAATGGTGGTGGAGTTAAGATCGGCCGTGAGAGTGTGGTAGTGATAACCTCGGGAGTAAAATACGTTTAGGTGAAGTGCCTCTCGGGTTCCGTGCGTGCTGTTGTATATGGCATAATAGTAGGGGGGGAAACAGTCGGAGAGCGCCACTGCGACTGTAATTTCCTCACTTCCGACTTTCGGGGAGAGGCGGATGAGATCAGCAGAGGGTGCCAGGCTGAGGCGGCTCCACCCACTGTCACACCCTGTCAGAGCTAGGCACCCATCATCATCCATAACCTCAAAGCTGGGGAACCTAATCTGTGGCCCCCCTGGCTCGTATTCACCCAGTCTACCATAGTTACCGGAAAATTGGTATCTTGGGTCAGTTCGCCAGCCTCCTTTTGATTCAACTGGACAGTGAAGCTGTTGTTAGAAGCTGTCAGAAAAAAAGTTAGGATATCGTTCCACTCCCCTTCCATAAAAACTGGAGGCCGGACAGCCGCGTGTATCCAGGCGGAGAAAAATGGAGGCCGGACAACCGCGTGTTCCCAGCTGGTGACATTGAGACAGCGGACACCAGCCGAACGGATGGTGTTGTGGGTGTCAGAATTCTCCATGACCAAACAGGCGACTGGTTGGCCTTTCGCCGTCAACAGCTCCCAATAGGTCGTCCAATTTAGGTCAACTACGTTCATCAACTGCACGGTGGTTGGCAGCGGTAGTGGGGCTTCGAGACTGTCCCTATTAAATAAGAAGCGGGGCCCGGTCAGCAGCACACGGAACCAGCAGGGTCAGTAGTAGCAGCAGCAGCAGCACCAAGGCCTGCTTAGGAATCCCACCTCCAGAACACAAACATAGGTGGTGGTCTCTGCCGGTCATTATGATGTTTCCTGTATGGTAATAGAATAAACACCATGTTTGAAGAGGACAACTTTTTCACAGATTTATTCGTTCACTATCTGTAAAAATACTATTAATTGTGTAATCATTTACTGAAAATAGTTAAAGATATAATAATCGTATATCTTAATTTAATGAAAAGCGAGGTGGGTGATCTTCCCCTCTTGAGGATTCAAACCTGAGTTGGGTAGGGGTGAGGTTGTGGTGGCGACGACGGCGCGTAGGAGACTAAGGCAGTATATATGGTGAGGCACATAGATAATGGTGTGTGTGTGTGTGTGTGTGGTTTACCCGCCATCACTTCCGGACAAACGTTACTACGATAGATAGATAATAGACAAAGTGTGTTTTTTTTGTCGCTCCGAATGTGGTAAGTAAGTATATTTTTTAGCCGATACGACCACTAAAGATGGTTTTTGTCTCTTTATTTTTTGTTAAACTCATCACGTCCAGAGTAACGCGTTTTCTGGTTAAACAAAGTTTAAAACAAAAATACCACACTATTCACACGTGTGACGGCGGAAAGTACGGTTATAAATAAATAAATAAAAAAAAAGGGGGGTCGTATATAATTAATCCCGAAGTGGCCAAACAATACCCTTACCACTTTCGGATCGGTGAGGTGTTTTTGTCCACTAATTGTGGTCGAGGAATTTCATCATGGGTGGGTTGTGGAAACGACGGACGACTGAGGTGTGGCAGAAAAATAATTTTTGGAGAATAATTCAGTCATATGAGTCTGAAGGGGTAAATGAAACGAATTTTCTAGTTAAATAATTATAGTTTATTGTTACAAAAAAATAATGCCAGAAATGTGAGTGAGTAGTACGATTCTAAATAAAAAAATAAAAAAAGGGCCGTATTATAATAACCCCAAAGCGGTGGTGTCCGCTAAAGTCCTGGATGGTGACACAGTCGGGTTATAGTAACCAGCAGGATCAAGGCCTGGGACACAAACATAGGTGGTCTCCGCCGGTCGGGAGACACGAAACGGGATTTAGAGCCCCGAAAACTAGGCTAGCTAATGTACGTATCTAAAAACTAGGATTGACTTGACCAAAATAATATCTTCTCCAAAAAAAATCTGAGATTGTACATTAAAATGAACTGGTCTGGAGACACAAAATGGGATTTAGATTTGTTTAGCCTAGTTTTCGTGTCTCCCGACCGGCGGAGACCACCTAATGTTTGTGTCCCAGGCCCCTAAAACCCAGCTGGTGACATTGAGACAGCCGAAACGGATGGTGTTGCTAAAAATGGATATTTTTCTAGCTAGAACATGTAAACAATCAGGATTTACAATAATCGAATAACACTAGTTATAACAAATGAACTTAGTATGATAATTGGGGATGAGAGTAGAATAGGGGAAAACGAATTGCCCGTAATACCAGCTTTACTAGAAACACAATTAGGAATGACCCTCGCACCCTTGACACCCAACTTGTACCAAGACCCAGAGCAGTCCTCCTCCCCTTTGTGGTGTGCCCTCGTGATGGAGAGAATGGTGGTGGAGTTAAGATCGACCGTGAGATAGCGAGGTAGCGATAACCTCGGGAGTAAGTTACGTTTAGGTGAAGTGCCTCTCGGGTTCCATGCGTGCTATTGTATATGGCATAATAGTTGGTGGGGAAACAGAGGGAGAGCATCACTGAGACTGTAATTTCCTCACTTCCGGCTTCCGGGGAGAGTCGGATGAGATCAGCAGAGGGTGACAGGTTGAGGTGGCTCCACCCACTGTCACACCCTATCAGAGCTAGGCACCCATCATCATCCATGACCTCAAGGTTGGGGAACCTAATCAGTGGTCCCATAAAGGACACGTTCACCCGGTCTACCATAGTTACTAGACCATTGGTATCTTGGGTCAGTTCACCAGCCTCCTTTTGATTCAACTGGATAGTGAAGCTTTTGTTAGAAGATGTCAGAAAAAAAGTGACGATATCGTCATCGTACCACCTCCCTGACCCCCCCACAACAAAGGGAGGCTGGACAGCCGCGTGTTCCCAGCTGGTGACATTGAGACAGCCGACACCAGCCGAACGGATGGTGTTGTTGGTGTCAAAATTATCCATGACCAAACAGGCAGCTGGTTCGCCATCTTCCGTCAACAGCTCCCAATAGGTCATCCATTTTGAGACACTTGTTTGCATAAACTGCATGGTGATTGGCAGCGGAAGTGGGGTTTCGAGACTGTCCCTATTAGGGAAGATGATGGGACATGCCTGGTCAGCAGCACACGGAACCAACAGGGTGAGTAGTAGTAGTAGTAGTAGTAGTAGTGGTAGTAGCAGGACTAAGGCCTGCTTAGGAATCCCACCGTGGTCTCTGCCGGTCATCATGATCGAGGAGGACAATGTTTCGCTTTACCTAAAGCGAATTACCTACACTATCTGTAAAAAATATTATCAATAAAGTTCTCATATTATATTGTGTTTATATTAATTCTGGTTGGTTATTATAGAACATGAGGGGAGTAATCATTATATAGTATGCATATACTGCAAATAGTTAAAGATATAATAATTTCATATATTTATTTATCCGAAAAGCGGGTGATATTCCACTGAGGATTCGAACCTGAGTTGGGTATGTGAATGAGGTTGTTGGGGGCGGCTGCTTCGCGTTACTAGATGCGAAGGAGACACACCACTAACTAAGGCTGAGGCACACAGATGATGATGATGATGTATGTCTCATGGCTTACCCGCCATCACTTACGGACAAACAAGATAAACATTACTACGATAGAGGCAAGGTTTGTATCTCTTTGTTTTAACCCTTTAGCGGATCCGAATGTGGTAAGTAAGGACCAATAAGTATCTTTTAGCCGATACGACCACCTTTTTTGTTTTATTTAGAGCCGTACCTCCATCACGTGTGGTATGATTTTTGTTTACAATAAAAGTATTTTAACCAGAAAACGCGTTTATTTTCCACCTTGACTCCTCTTTGTAATGTGTCTGGAACCCTATATAATTATTTTCTGAGATATTACACATACCATCTAAGTAAGATTGACTTGACCAAAATAATATTTTCTGAGAGTTTACACATAATAGAGCTAAAAATCACCCTAAAAACTAGGCTAGTTAAGATTGAATTGACAAAATAATATTCTCTCAAAAAATATTTTCTGAGATTGGACACTAAAGTGAATTGGTCTTGTATAGTGGAGACACGAAACGGGATTTAGAGCCCCTATAACTAGGCTACCTACACGAGACGTAGACATATAATAGAGCTAAAATCACCCTAAAAACTAGGCTAGTTAAGATTGAATTGACAAAATAATATTCTCTCTAAAAATATTTTCTGAGATTGGACACTAAAGTGAATTATTGGTCTTGTATAGTGGAGACACGAAACGGGATTTAGAGCCTCTATAACTAGGCTACCTACACGAGACGTAGACATATAATAGAGCTAAAAATCACCCTAAAAACTAGGCTAGTTAAGATTGAATTGACAAAATAATATTCTCTCTAAAAAAAAATCTGAGATTGGACACTAAAGTGAATTATTGGTCTTGTATAGTGGAGACATGAAACGGGATTTAGAGCCTCTATAACTAGGCCATGGGTGGGTTGTGGAAACGACGGACGACTGAGGTGTGGCAGTTTTTTGGAGAGGTTGCGTCATATGAGTCTGAAGGGGTAAATGAAACGAATTTTCTAGTTAAATAATTATAGTTTATTGTTAAAAAAAAATAATGCCAGAAATGTGAGTGAGTAGTACGATTCTAAATAAAAAAATAAATAAAGGGCCGTATAATGTATTATAATAACCCCAAAGCGGCGGTGTCCGCTAAAGTCCTGGATGGTGACACAGTCGGGTTTTAGTAACCAGCAGGATCAAGGCCTGCTTAGGAATCCAGGACACAAACATAGGTGGTCTCCGCCGGTTGGGAGACATGAAACAGGATTTAGAGCCCCGAAAACTAGGCTAGCTAAAAATCCTAGTTTTTACGTATCTAAAAACTAGGATTGACTTGATCAAAATAATATCTTCTCCAAAAAAATCTGAGATTGTACATTAAAATGAACTGGTCTGGAGACACAAAATGGGATTTAGAGCCCCTAAAACCCAGCTGGTGACATTGAGACAGCCGAAACGGATGGTGTCAGAATTGCTAAAATGGATATTTTTCTAGCTAGAACATGTAAACAATCAGGATTTACAATAATCGAATAACACTAGTTATAACAAATGAACTTAGTATGATAATTGGGGATGATAGTAGAATAGGGGAAAACGAATTGCCCGTAATACCAGCTTTGGTAATACCAGCTTTACTAGAAACACAATTAGGAATGACACTCGCACCCTTGACACCCAACTTGTACCAAGACCCAGAGCAGTCCTCCTCCCCTTTGTGGTGTGCCCTCGTGATGGAGAGAATGGTGGTGGAGTTAAGATCGACCGTGAGAGTTTGGTAGCGATAACCTCGGGAGTAAGTTACGTTTAGGTGAAGTGCCTCTCGGGTTCCATGCGTGCTATTGTATATGGCATAATAGTTGGTGGGGAAACAGAGGGAGAGCATCACTGAGACTGTAATTTCCTCACTTCCGGCTTCCGGGGAGAGTCGGATGAGATCAGCAGAGGGTGACAGGCTGAGTCTGCTACTAAACCCATTGTCATACCCTATCAGAGCTATGCACCCATCATCATCCATGACCTCAAGGTTGGGGAACCTAATCAGTGGTCCCATAAAGGACACGTTCACCCGGTCTACCATAGTTACTAGACCATTGGTATCTTGGGTCAGTTCACCAGCCTCCTTTTGATTCAACTGGATAGTGAAGCTTTTGTTAGAAGATGTCAGAAAAAAAGTGACGATATCGTCATCGTACCACCTCCCTGACCCCCCCACAACAAAGGGAGGCTGGACAGCCGCGTGTTCCCAGCTGGTGACATTGAGACAGCCGACACCAGCCGAACGGATGGTGTTGTTGGTGTCAAAATTATCCATGACCAAACAGGCAGCTGGTTCGCCATCTTCCGTCAACAGCTCCCAATAGGTCCTCCATTGTGAGTAAGATGCGAATATAAACTGCATGGTGATTGGCAGCGGTAGTGGGGTTTCGAGACTGTCCCTATAAGGTAAGATGATGGGACAATTAGTTGTGTAGTTAGCAGCACACGGAACCAACAGGGTGAGTAGTAGTAGTAGCAGGACTAAGGCCTGCTTGGGAATCCCACCGTGGTCTCTGCCGGTCATCATGATCGAGGAGGACAATGTTTCGCTTTAGGTCACTATCTGTAAAAATATTATCAATAAAGTTCTCCTCATATTATATTGTGTTTATATTAATTCGGGTTGGTTATTATAGAACATGAGGGGAGTAATCATTATATAGTATGCATATACTGCAAATAGTTAAAGATATAATAATTTCATATATTTATTTATCCGAAAAGCGGGTGATATTCCACGGAGGATTCGAACCTGAGTTGGGTATGTGAATGAGGTTGTTGGGGGCGGCTGCGGCGCGTTACTAGATGCGAAGGAGACACACCACTAACTAAGGCTGAGGCACACATATGATGATGATGATGTATGTCTCATGGCTTACCCGCCATCACTTACGGACAAACAAGATAAACATTACTACGATAGAGGCAAGGTTTGTATCTCTTTGTTTTAACCCTTTAGCGGATCCGAATGTGGTAAGTAAGGACCAATAAGTATTTTTTAGCCGATACGACCACCTTTTTTTTGTTTTATTTAGAGCCGTACCTCCATCACGTGTGGTATGATTTTTGTTTACAATAAAAAGTATTTTAACCAGAAAACGCGTTTATTTTCCACCTTGACTCCTCTTTGTAATGTGTCTGGAACCCTATATAATTATTTTCTGAGATTTTACACATACCATCTAAGTAAGATTGACTTGACCAAAATAATATTTTCTGAGAGTTTATGTAAAGAGAGCTTCAAGGTGAAACGAATTTTCGGGTTAAATACAGTTTATTCTCGAAAAATATTTTCTGAGATTGGACACTAAAGTGAATTGGTCTTGGAGACACGAAACGGGATTTAGAGCCCCTATTTAACTAGGCTATCTACACGAGATGTAGACATATAACTGAGCTAAAATCACCCTAAAAACTAGGCTAGTTACGATTGAATTGACAAAATAATATTATCTCTAAAAATATTTTCAGAGATTGTACACTAAAGTGAATTGGTCTTGTATGGTGGAGACACGAAACTGGATTTAGAGCCTCTATAACTAGGCTATCTACATGAGATGTAGACATATAACTGAGCTAAAATCACCCTAAAAACTAGGCTAGTTACGATTGAATTGACAAAATAATATTCTCTCTAAAAATATTTTCAGAGATTGTACACTAAAGTGAATTGGTCTTGTATGGTGGAGACACGAAACGGGGTTTAGAGCCTCTATAACTAGGCTATCTACACGAGACGTAGACAAATAATAGAGCTAAAATCACCCTAAAAACTAGGCTAGTTACGATTGAATTGACAAAATAATATTCTCTCTAAAAATATTTTCAGAGATTGTACACTAAAGTGAATTGGTCTTGTATGGTGGAGACACGAAACTGGATTTAGAGCCTCTATAACTAGGCTATCTACACGAGATGTAGACATATAACTGAGCTAAAATCACCCTAAAAACTAGGCTAGTTACGATTGAATTGACAAAATAATATTCTCTCTAAAAATATTTTCAGAGATTGTACACTAAAGTGAATTGGTCTTGTATGGTGGAGACACGAAACGGATTTAGAGCCTCTATAACTAGGCTATCTACATGAGATGTAGACATATAACTGAGCTAAAATCACCCTAAAAACTAGGCTAGTTACGATTGAATTGACAAAATAATATTCTCTCTAAAAATATTTTCAGAGATTGTACACTAAAGTGAATTGGTCTTGTATGGTGGAGACACGAAACTGGATTTAGAGCCTCTATAACTAGGCTATCTACACGAGATGTAGACATATAACTGAGCTAAAATCACCCTAAAAACTAGGCTAGTTACGATTGAATTGACAAAATAATATTCTCTCTAAAAATATTTTCAGAGATTGTACACTAAAGTGAATTGGTCTTGTATGGTGGAGACACGAAACGGGATTTAGAGCCTCTATAACTAGGCTATCTACACGAGACGTAGACATATAATAGAGCTAAAATCACCCTAAAAACTAGGCTAGTTACGATTGAATTGACAAAATAATATTCTCTCTAAAAATATTTTCAGAGATTGGACACTAAAGTACACGAAACGGGATTTAGAGCCTCTATAACTAGGCTATCTACACGAGATGTAGACATATAACTGAGCTAAAATCACCCTAAAAACTAGGCTAGTTACGATTGAATTGACAAAATAATATTCTCTCTAAAAATATTTTCAGAGATTGTACACTAAAGTGAATTGGTCTTGTATGGTGGAGACACGAAACGGGATTTAGAGCCTCTATAACTAGGCTATCTACACGAGATGTAGACATATAACTGAGCTAAAATCACCCTAAAAACTAGGCTAGTTACGATTGAATTGACAAAATAATATTCTCTCTAAAAATATTTTCAGAGATTGTACACTAAAGTGAATTGGTCTTGTATGGTGGAGACACGAAACGGGATTTAGAGCCTCTATAACTAGGCTATCTACATGAGATGTAGACATATAATAGAGCTAAAATCACCCTAAAAACTAGGCTAGTTACGATTGAATTGACAAAATAATATTCTCTCTAAAAATATTTTCAGAGATTGGACACTAAAGTGAATTGGTCTTGTATGGTGGAGACACGAAACTGGATTTAGAGCCTCTATAACTAGGCTATCTACATGAGACGTAGACATATAATAGAGCTAAAATCACCCTAAAAACTAGGCTAGTTACGATTGAATTGACAAAATAATATTCTCTCTAAAAATATTTTCAGAGATTGGACACTAAAGTGAATTGGTCTTGTATGGTGGAGACACGAAACTGGATTTAGAGCCTCTATAACTAGGCTATCTACACGAGACGTAGACAAATAACTGAGCTAAAATCACCCTAAAAACTAGGCTAGTTACGATTGAATTGACAAAAAATATTCTCTCTAAAAATATTTTCAGAGATTGTACACTAAAGTGAATTGGTCTTGTATGGTGGAGACACGAAACGGGTTTTAGAGCCTCTATAACTAGGCTATCTACATGAGATGTAGACATATAATAGAGCTAAAATCACCCTACAAACTACGCTAGTTACGATTGAATTGACAAAATAATATTCTCTCTAAAAATATTTTCAGAGATTGGACACTAAAGTGAATTGGTCTTGTATGGTGGAGACACGAAACGGGATTTAGAGCCTCTATAACTAGGCTATCTACACGAGATGTAGACATATAACTGAGCTAAAATCACCCTAAAAACTAGGCTAGTTACGATTGAATTGACAAAATAATATTCTCTCTAAAAATATTTTCAGAGATTGTACACTAAAGTGAATTGGTCTTGTATGGTGGAGACACGAAACGGGATTTAGAGCCTCTATAACTAGGCTATCTACACGAGACGTAGACATATAACTGAGCTAAAATCACCCTAAAAACTAGGCTAGTTACGATTGAATTGACAAAATAATATTCTCTCTAAAAATATTTTCAGAGATTGGACACTAAAGTGAATTGGTCTTGGAGACACGAAACGGGATTTAGAGCCTCTATAACTAGGCTATCTACACGAGACGTAGACATATAACTGAGCTAAAATCACCCTAAAAACTAGGCTAGTTACGATTGAATTGACAAAATAATATTCTCTCTAAAAATATTTTCTGAGATTGGACACTAAAGTGAATTGGTCTTGGAGACACGAAACGGAGTTTAGAGCCTCTATAACTAGGCTATCTACACGAGACGTAGACATATAACTGAGCTAAAATCACCCTAAAAACTAGGCTAGTTACGATTGAATTGACAAAATAATATTCTCTCTAAAAATATTTTCAGAGATTGGACACTAAAGTGAATTGGTCTTGGAGACACGAAACGGGGTTTAGAGCCTCTATAACTAGGCTATCTACACGAGATGTAGACATATAACTGAGCTAAAATCACCCTAAAAACTAGGCTAGTTACGATTGAATTGACAAAATAATATTCTCTCTAAAAATATTTTCAGAGATTGGACACTAAAGTGAATTGGTCTTGTATGGTGGAGACACGAAACTGGATTTAGAGCCTCTATAACTAGGCTATCTACATGAGATGTAGACATATAACTGAGCTAAAATCACCCTAAAAACTAGGCTAGTTACGATTGAATTGACAAAATAATATTCTCTCTAAAAATATTTTCAGAGATTGGACACTAAAGTGAATTGGTCTTGGGGAGACACGAAACGGGGTTTAGAGACTCTATAACTAGGCTATCTACACGAGACGTAGACAAATAACTGAGCTAAAATCACCCTAAAAACTAGGCTAGTTACGATTGAATTGACAAAATAATATTCTCTCTAAAAATATTTTCAGAGATTGTACACTAAAGTGAATTGGTCTTGTATGGTGGAGACACGAAACTGGATTTAGAGCCTCTATAACTAGGCTATCTACATGAGATGTAGACATATAACTGAGCTAAAATCACCCTAAAAACTAGGCTAGTTACGATTGAATTGACAAAATAATATTCTCTCTAAAAATATTTTCAGAGATTGGACACTAAAGTGAATTGGTCTTGTATGGTGGAGACACGAAACTGGATTTAGAGCCTCTATAACTAGGCTATCTACACGAGACGTAGACATATAACTGAGCTAAAATCACCCTAAAAACTAGGCTAGTTACGATTGAATTGACAAAATAATATTCTCTCTAAAAATATTTTCAGAGATTGTACACTAAAGTTAATTGGTCTTGGAGACACGAAACTGGATTTAGAGCCTCTATAACTAGGCTATCTACACGAGACGTAGACATATAACTGAGCTAAAATCACCCTAAAAACTAGGCTAGTTACGATTGAATTGACAAAATAATATTCTCTCTAAAAATATTTTCTGAGATTGGACACTAAAGTGAATTGGTCTTGGAGACACGAAACGGGGTTTAGAGCCTCTATAACTAGGCTATCTACACGAGACGTAGACATATAACTGAGCTTAAATCACCCTAAAAACTAGGATAGTTACGATTGAATTGACAAAATAATATTCTCTCTAAAAAATATTTTCAGAGATTGGACACTAAAGTGAATTGGTCTTGGAGACACGAAACGGGATTTAGAGCCTCTATAACTAGGCTATCTACACGAGACGTAGACATATAACTGAGCTAAAATCACCCTAAAAACTAGGCTAGTTACGATTGAATTGACAAAATAATATTCTCTCTAAAAAATATTTTCAGAGATTGGACACTAAAGTGAATTGGTCTTGGAGACACGAAACGGGGTTTAGAGCCTCTATAACTAGGCTATCTACATGAGATGTAGACATATAACTGAGCTAAAATCACCCTAAAAACTAGGCTAGTTACGATTGAATTGACAAAATAATATTCTCTCTAAAAATATTTTCAGAGATTGGACACTAAAGTGAATTGGTCTTGTATGGTGGAGACACGAAACTGGATTTAGAGCCTCTATAACTAGGCTATCTACACGAGATGTAGACATATAACTGAGCTAAAATCACCCTAAAAACTAGGCTAGTTACGATTGAATTGACAAAATAATATTCTCTCTAAAAATATTTTCAGAGATTGTACACTAAAGTGAATTGGTCTTGTATGGTGGAGACACGAAACTGGATTTAGAGCCTCTATAACTAGGCTATCTACATGAGATGTAGACATATAACTGAGCTAAAATCACCCTAAAAACTAGGCTAGTTACGATTGAATTGACAAAATAATATTCTCTCTAAAAATATTTTCAGAGATTGTACACTAAAGTGAATTGGTCTTGTATGGTGGAGACACGAAACTGGATTTAGAGCCTCTATAACTAGGCTATCTACACGAGATGTAGACATATAACTGAGCTAAAATCACCCTAAAAACTAGGCTAGTTACGATTGAATTGACAAAATAATATTCTCTCTAAAAATATTTTCAGAGATTGTACACTAAAGTGAATTGGTCTTGTATGGTGGAGACACGAAACGGAGTTTAGAGCCTCTATAACTAGGCTATCTACACGAGACGTAGACATATAACTGAGCTAAAATCACCCTAAAAACTAGGCTAGTTACGATTGAATTGACAAAATAATATTCTCTCTAAAAATATTTTCAGAGATTGTACACTAAAGTGAATTGGTCTTGTATGGTGGAGACACGAAACGGGGTTTAGAGCCTCTATAACTAGGCTATCTACACGAGACGTAGACATATAACTGAGCTAAAATCACCCTAAAAACTAGGCTAGTTACGATTGAATTGACAAAATAATATTCTCTCTAAAAATATTTTCAGAGATTGGACACTAAAGTGAATTGGTCTTGGAGACACGAAACTGGATTTAGAGCCTCTATAACTAGGCTATCTACACGAGACGTAGACATATAACTGAGCTAAAATCACCCTAAAAACTAGGCTAGTTACGATTGAATTGACAAAATAATATTCTCTCTAAAAATATTTTCAGAGATTGGACACTAAAGTGAATTGGTCTTGGAGACACGAAACGGGGTTTAGAGCCTCTATAACTAGGCTATCTACACGAGACGTAGACATATAACTGAGCTAAAATCACCCTAAAAACTAGGCTAGTTACGATTGAATTGACAAAATAATATTCTCTCTAAAAATATTTTCAGAGATTGGACACTAAAGTGAATTGGTCTTGGAGACACGAAACGGGGTTTAGAGCCTCTATAACTAGGCTATCTACACGAGACGTAGACATATAACTGAGCTAAAATCACCCTAAAAACTAGGCTAGTTACGATTGAATTGACAAAATAATATTCTCTCTAAAAATATTTTCAGAGATTGTACACTAAAGTGAATTGGTCTTGTATGGTGGAGACACGAAACGGGATTTAGAGCCTCTATAACTAGGCTATCTACACGAGACGTAGACATATAACTGAGCTAAAATCACCCTAAAAACTAGGCTAGTTACGATTGAATTGACAAAATAATATTCTCTCTAAAAATATTTTCAGAGATTGGACACTAAAGTGAATTGGTCTTGTATGGTGGAGACACGAAACGGGATTTAGAGCCTCTATAACTAGGCTATCTACACGAGACGTAGACATATAACTGAGCAAAATCACTCTAAAAACTAGGCTAGTTACGATTGAATTGACAAAATAATATTCTCTCTAAAAATATTTTCTGAGATTGGACACTAAAGTGAATTGGTCTTGGAGACACGAAACGGGGTTTAGAGCCTCTATAACTAGGCTATCTACACGAGACGTAGACATATAACTGAGCTAAAATCACCCTAAAAACTAGGCTAGTTACGATTGAATTGACAAAATAATATTCTCTCTAAAAATATTTTCAGAGATTGGACACTAAAGTGAATTGGTCTTGGAGACACGAAACGGGATTTAGAGCCTCTATAACTAGGCTATCTACACGAGACGTAGACATATAACTGAGCTAAAATCACCCTAAAAACTAGGCTAGTTACGATTGAATTGACAAAATAATATTCTCTCTAAAAATATTTTCAGAGATTGGACACTAAAGTGAATTGGTCTTGGAGACACGAAACGGGGTTTAGAGCCTCTATAACTAGGCTATCTACATGAGATGTAGACATATAACTGAGCTAAAATCACCCTAAAAACTAGGCTAGTTACGATTGAATTGACAAAATAATATTCTCTCTAAAAAATATTTTCAGAGATTGGACACTAAAGTGAATTGGTCTTGGAGACACGAAACTGGATTTAGAGCCTCTATAACTAGGCTATCTACATGAGATGTAGACATATAACTGAGCTAAAATCACCCTAAAAACTAGGCTAGTTACGATTGAATTGACAAAATAATATTCTCTCTAAAAATATTTTCAGAGATTGGACACTAAAGTGAATTGGTCTTGGAGACACGAAACTGGATTTAGAGCCTCTATAACTAGGCTATCTACATGAGATGTAGACATATAACTGAGCTAAAATCACCCTAAAAACTAGGCTAGTTACGATTGAATTGACAAAATAATATTCTCTCTAAAAATATTTTCAGAGATTGTACACTAAAGTGAATTGGTCTTGTATGGTGGAGACACGAAACGGGATTTAGAGCCTCTATAACTAGGCTATCTACACGAGATGTAGACATATAACTGAGCTAAAATCACCCTAAAAACTAGGCTAGTTACGATTGAATTGACAAAATAATATTATCTCTAAAAATATTTTCAGAGATTGTACACTAAAGTGAATTGGTCTTGTATGGTGGAGACACGAAACTGGATTTAGAGCCTCTATAACTAGGCTATCTACATGAGATGTAGACATATAACTGAGCTAAAATCACCCTAAAAACTAGGCTAGTTACGATTGAATTGACAAAATAATATTCTCTCTAAAAATATTTTCAGAGATTGTACACTAAAGTGAATTGGTCTTGTATGGTGGAGACACGAAACTGGATTTAGAGCCTCTATAACTAGGCTATCTACATGAGATGTAGACAAATAACTGAGCTAAAATCACCCTAAAAACTAGGCTAGTTACGATTGAATTGACAAAATAATATTCTCTCTAAAAATATTTTCAGAGATTGTACACTAAAGTGAATTGGTCTTGTATGGTGGAGACACGAAACTGGATTTAGAGCCTCTATAACTAGGCTATCTACATGAGATGTAGACATATAACTGAGCTAAAATCACCCTAAAAACTAGGCTAGTTACGATTGAATTGACAAAATAATATTCTCTCTAAAAATATTTTCAGAGATTGTACACTAAAGTGAATTGGTCTTGTATGGTGGAGACACGAAACTGGATTTAGAGCCTCTATAACTAGGCTATCTACACGAGACGTAGACATATAATAGAGCTAAAATCACCCTAAAAACTAGGCTAGTTACGATTGAATTGACAAAATAATATTCTCTCTAAAAATATTTTCAGAGATTGTACACTAAAGTGAATTGGTCTTGTATGGTGGAGACACGAAACGGGATTTAGAGCCTCTATAACTAGGCTATCTACATGAGATGTAGACATATAACTGAGCTAAAATCACCCTAAAAACTAGGCTAGTTACGATTGAATTGACAAAATAATATTCTCTCTAAAAATATTTTCAGAGATTGGACACTAAAGTGAATTGGTCTTGGAGACACGAAACGGGATTTAGAGCCTCTATAACTAGGCTATCTACATGAGACGTAGACATATAACTGAGCTAAAATCACCCTAAAAACTAGGCTAGTTACGATTGAATTGACAAAATAATATTCTCTAAAAATATTTTCAGAGATTGGACACTAAAGTGAATTGGTCTTGTACGGTGGAGACACGAAACGGGGTTTAGAGCCTCTATAACTAGGCTATCTACACGAGACGTAGACATATAACTGAGCTAAAATCACCCTAAAAACTAGGCTAGTTACGATTGAATTGACAAAATAATATTCTCTCTAAAAATATTTTCAGAGATTGTACACTAAAGTGAATTGGTCTTGTATGGTGGAGACACGAAACTGGATTTAGAGCCTCTATAACTAGGCTATCTACATGAGACGTAGACATATAACTGAGCTAAAATCACCCTAAAAACTAGGCTAGTTACGATTGAATTGACAAAATAATATTCTCTCTAAAAATATTTTCAGAGATTGGACACTAAAGTGAATTGGTCTTGGAGACACGAAACGGGATTTAGAGCCTCTATAACTAGGCTATCTACACGAGACGTAGACATATAACTGAGCTAAAATCACCCTAAAAACTAGGCTAGTTACGATTGAATTGACAAAATAATATTCTCTCTAAAAATATTTTCAGAGATTGGACACTAAAGTGAATTGGTCTTGGAGACACGAAACGGGATTTAGAGCCTCTATAACTAGGCTATCTACACGAGACGTAGACATATAACTGAGCTAAAATCACCCTAAAAACTAGGCTAGTTACGATTGAATTGACAAAATAATATTCTCTCTAAAAATATTTTCTGAGATTGGACACTAAAGTGAATTGGTCTTGGAGACACGAAACGGGGTTTAGAGCCTCTATAACTAGGCTATCTACACGAGACGTAGACATATAACTGAGCTAAAATCACCCTAAAAACTAGGCTAGTTACGATTGAATTGACAAAATAATATTCTCTCTAAAAAATATTTTCAGAGATTGGACACTAAAGTGAATTGGTCTTGGAGACACGAAACGGGGTTTAGAGCCTCTATAACTAGGCTATCTACACGAGACGTAGACATATAACTGAGCTAAAATCACCCTAAAAACTAGGCTAGTTACGATTGAATTGACAAAATAATATTCTCTCTAAAAATATTTTCAGAGATTGGACACTAAAGTGAATTGGTCTTGGAGACACGAAACGGGGTTTAGAGCCTCTATAACTAGGCTATCTACACGAGACGTAGACATATAACTGAGCTAAAATCACCCTAAAAACTAGGCTAGTTACGATTGAATTGACAAAATAATATTCTCTCTAAAAAATATTTTCAGAGATTGGACACTAAAGTGAATTGGTCTTGGAGACACGAAACTGGATTTAGAGCCTCTATAACTAGGCTATCTACATGAGATGTAGACATATAACTGAGCTAAAATCACCCTAAAAACTAGGCTAGTTACGATTGAATTGACAAAATAATATTCTCTCTAAAAATATTTTCAGAGATTGTACACTAAAGTGAATTGGTCTTGTATGGTGGAGACACGAAACTGGATTTAGAGCCTCTATAACTAGGCTATCTACACGAGATGTAGACATATAACTGAGCTAAAATCACCCTAAAAACTAGGCTAGTTACGATTGAATTGACAAAATAATATTCTCTAAAAATATTTTCAGAGATTGTACACTAAAGTGAATTGGTCTTGGAGACACGAAACGGGGTTTAGAGCCTCTATAACTAGGCTATCTACACGAGATGTAGACATATAACTGAGCTAAAATCACCCTAAAAACTAGGCTAGTTACGATTGAATTGACAAAATAATATTCTCTCTAAAAAATATTTTCAGAGATTGTACACTAAAGTGAATTGGTCTTGGAGACACGAAACGGGGTTTAGAGCCTCTATAACTAGGCTATCTACACGAGACGTAGACATATAACTGAGCTTAAATCACCCTAAAAACTAGGATAGTTACGATTGAATTGACAAAATAATATTCTCTCTAAAAAATATTTTCAGAGATTGGACACTAAAGTGCATGGTC
>CM064548.1:46786974-46919915 GCA_032716605.1 Paralithodes platypus | reverse complement strand
GAGGGGAGGGGGGAATGATATACAGTAATATACAGGTTATATGAGGGAGAGGGGAGGGGGACATGATATACCCCCCAGTCAATACAGGTTATATTGGGGAGAGGGGAGGGGGGGAATGATATACAGTTAATACAGGTTATATGGGGAGAGGGGAGGAGGGGGGAATGGAGTTATACAGTCAATTAAGGGTTATATTGGGGAGCGGAGGGGAGAGGGAGCGGGAATGATTACAGCCAATACCAGGTTATATTAGGGAAGAGGGGAGAGGGGGGAATGATATACAATCAATTACAGGTTATATTAGGGAGAGGGGAGGGGGGAACGATATACAGTCAATACAGGTTATATTGGGGAGAGTGGGAAGGGGGAATGATATAACAGTCAATACAGGTTCTAATTAGGGAGCGGAGGGGGGAAGGGAATGATATACAGTTAATACCGGTTTATCTTAGGCGGAGTGGGGATTGGGGGGAATGATATACAGTCAATACAGGTCTTATATAGGGAGAGGGGAGGGGGGGGAATACAGTCAAATACAGGTTAGAGTAGGGAGGGGGAGGGGGAACGATATACGCAATACAGGTATATTAGGGGAGGGGAGGGGGGATGATAGACAGTTAATACAGGTATAATTAGGGAGGGGGGATGATATACAGTAATAACAGGTGATGATTGGGGAGTGGGGAGGGGGGAATGATATAACAGTCAAGGTACAGGTTATATTGCGGGAAGAGGGGGGAGGGGGTGGAATGAATCTACAGTCAATTAACAAGGTTATTATATGGGGGAGAGGGGGAGGGGGGGGGGATGATATACAGGTTCAATACAAGGTTATATTAGGGAGCGCGACGGGGAGGGCGGGAGGGGGAGGGGGAATGAGAATTACAGTTCAATACAGGTTATATTAGGGAGAGGGGAGGGGGGGTGATATATAGTCAATACAGGTTATATAGGGAGAGGGGAGGGGGGAATGATATACAGTCAATACAGGTTATATTAGGGAGAGGGGAGGGGGGATGATATACAGTTAATACAGGTTATATTAGGGAGGGGGGATGATATACAGTTAATACAGGTTTTATTTAGGGAGAGGGGAGGGGGGAATGATATACAGTCAATACAGGTTATATAGGGAGAGGGGATGGGGGAACGATATACAGTCAATACAGGTTATATTAGGGAGAGGGGAGGGGGTATGATATACAGTGTATACAGGTTATATTAGGGAGGGGGGATATGATATACAGTTAATACAGGTTTTATTAGGGAGAGAGAGGAGGGGGGAATGATATACAGTCAATACAGGTTATATTAGGGAGAGGGGAGGGGGAATGATTATTACAGTCAATACAGGTTATATTGGGGAGAGGGGAGGGGGAATGATATACAGTTAATACAGGTTATATTGGGGAGAGGGGAGGGGGGAACGCTTATACAGTCAATACAGGTTATATTGGGGAGAGGGGAGGGGGAATGATATACAGCCCAATACAGGTTATATTAGGGAGAGGGGAGAGGGGGATGATATACAGTCAATACAGGTTATATTAGGGAGAGGGGAGGGGGGAACGATATACAGTCAATACAGGTTATATTGGGGAGAGGGGAGGGGGGATGATATACAGTTAATACAGGTTTATTAGGAGAGGGGAGGGGTAATGATATACAGTTAATTAAGGTTAAATGGGGGAGTGGGGAGGGGGGAATGATATACAGTCAATACAGGTTATATTAGGCAGAGGGTCGGGGGGGGTTGATATACAGTCAATACATCTTATATTAGCGACAGGGGAGGGGGGAACGATATACAGTCAATACAGGTTATATTAGGGAGAGGGGAGGGGGGATGATATACAGTTAATACAGGTTATATTAGGGAGGGGGGGGGATGATATACAGTTAATACAGGTTTATTAGGGAGAGGGGAGGGGGGGGAATGATATACAGTCAATACAGGTTATATTAGGGAGGGGGGGGGGGAATTGATATACAGTCAATACAGGTTATATTGGGGAGAGGGGAGGGGGAATGATATTACAGTTAATACAGGTTATATTGGGGAGAGGGGGAGGGGGGAATGGTATACAGTCAATACAGGTTATATTGGGGAGAGGGGAGAGGGATGATATACAGCAATACAGGTTATATTAGGGAGAGGGGAGAGGGGGGAATGATATACAGTCAATACAGGTTATATTGGGGAGAGGGGAGGGGGGAATGGATATACAGTCAATACAGGTTATTAGGGAGAGGGGAGAGGGGGGATGATATAAAGTCAATACAGGTTATATTGGGGAGAGGGGAGGGGGGAATGATATACAGTTAATACAGGTTATATTGGGGAGAGAGGGGAGGGGGGGATGATATACAGTCAATACAGGTTATATTAGGGAGGGGGGATGATATACAGTTAATACAGGTTTTATTAGGGAGAGTGGAGGGGGGAATGATATACAGTCAATACAGGTTATATTAGGGAGAGTGGAGGGGGAATGATATACAGTCAATACAGGTTATATTGGGGAGAGGGAAGGGGGGAATGATATACAGTTAATACAGGTTATATTGGGGAGGAGGGGAGGGGGGAGTGATATACAGTCAATACAGGTTATATTGGGGAGAGGAGAGGGGAGGGGGAATGATATACAGTCCATACAGGTTATATTGGGGAGAGGGGAGAGAGAGGGGGGATGATATACAGTCAATACAGGTTATATTAGGGAGAGGGGAGGGGGGGGAACGATTTATACAGTCAATACAGGTTATATTGGGGAGAGGGGAGGGGGGTGATATACAGTTAATACAGGTTTGATAAGAGAGGGGGGAGGGGGGAATGAAATAGAGTAAAAACATGGTGTATTATGGAGGGGGGGGGGGGGAACGACATACAGTCAATACAGGTTATATTAGGGGAGAGGGGAGGGGGGATGATATACAGTTAATACAGGTTATATTAGGGAGGGGGGTTGATATACAGTCAATTTAGGTTATTTTAGGGAGAGGGGAGGGGGTGATGATATACAGTCAATACAGGTTATATGGGGAGAGGGGAGGGGGGATGATATACAGTTAATACAGGTTATATTGGGGGAGAGGGGAGGGGGGAATGATATACAGTTAATACAGGTTATATTGGGGAGAGGGGAGGGGGGAATGATATACAGTCAATACAGGTTATATTGGGGAGAGGGGAGGGGAATGATATACAGTCAATACAGGTTATATTAGGGAGAGGGGAGAGGGGGGATGATATACAGTCAATACAGGTTATATTAGAGAGAGGGGAGGGTGGGACGATATACAGTCAATACAGGGTATATTGGGGAGAGGGGGGGGGGGGGAATGATATACAGTCAATACAGGTCATATTAGGGAGAGGGGAGGGGGATGGATGATATACAGTCAATACAGGTTATATTAGGGAGAGGGGAGGGGGGGATGATATACAGTAATACAGGTTATATTAGGGAGAGGGGAGGGGGGATGATATACAGTCAATACAGGTATATTAGGGAGAGGGGAGGGGGGATGATATACAGGTAATACAGGTTATATTAGGGAGAGGGGAGGGGGGAATGATATACAGTCAATACAGGTTATATTAGGGAGAGGGGAGGGGGGAATGATATTACAGTCAATACAGGTTATATTAGGGAGAGGGGGGGGGGATGATATAAAGTCAATAAAGGTTATATTAGGGAGAGGGGAGGGGGGGATGATATACAGTTAATACAGGTTATAGGGGGGAGAGGGGAGGGGGGATGATACAGTCAATACAGGTTATATGGGGGAGAGGGGAGGGGGATGATATACAGTTAATAGAGGTTATATTGGGGAGAGGGGAGAGGGGGATGATATACAGTCAATACAGGTTATATTAGGGAGAGGGGAGAGGGGTTGCTTTTATGGTCCCCTTCTACTTAGTGTTTAGCCCATTAGTTTGCAGATCTTAAGAGGGGAGGTGATGTTATGACTATTGCCCATTCTTTGTCAATATTAAGACTTTTCGTATTATTAGGAGGCAAGGGTAGCAAGTTGTAATTTTACCGGCTTTCAGTCAGGACATAGTAAAAATGTATATTATCTTGAAGGAGGGGGGGGGTATCTTTTCAAGCTTGATTGAGGTCAATGGATGAAACTATAAAGAAAAAATTATAAAGATATATAGAAATGAGGAAATAATTCGCCCATCCCATATAGGCCAATCTTAAAATGAATATCGCCTGATACCTTTTAATTAGATCTGGGAGTAATCGGAAGATAAGAACAAAATATCACCGAAATTTCTCACTTTGCGTATGTTGAATTTTGTTATGATGACGACAGGGGCAACAGGGCAATTTTGTTTATAGATTTTTGATGAATATGAGAAGAAATAAAAGAAAATTAATAGCATGTTTTGGCCATAAAACTTTCCAAGGCATAATTAACTATAAACCACAATTTCACCTTTAGATATAAAATAATAATGAGTGAATAATGGGATTGTGGAAATTATGAAAGCATATAGTAATCACCAGGATTCGAAACCCGGGTTATCACACACAGATTTTTAGACACATAACGATACACCACCAAGACGGTTAAAGGTTTATACACACACCTACGACTTATTATTCATTCTCGAATTTCCAAATAGAAAAACAGGACCTTAAGAAAAGTCAGATATACAAACAGACACAGATACAGGACGGACATCTACATACAGACAAAATACAAATAACAAGCATAAATACAGACGCACACAGAGGGCAGATATTTACAGACAGACACACAGACGGGTATTATGTATAGTACTTATAAAGAAAATAAAAAGGAGTACAGACAATAAAACGTCGTACTCAAAATTAGACACAGACAATACATTGAAAATATGCAGTTCAGTCAGATACACTGTAATATTTGTGTTCACGTTTTGAGTACCAGCGACGTGTGTTATATTTTATTCTAGCTAACTTTAGGCGGTATTAGGGTCTTGGGGGGTGTATTTTCAAGGCTTGATTGAGGTCAATGGATGAAACTATAAAGAAAAATTATAAAGATATATAGAAATGAGGAAATAAATTCGCCCATCCCATATTAATGCCAATCTTAAAACTAAATAAATCGCCTGAGACCTTTTAATTATCTGGGAGTAATCGGAAGATAAGAACAAAATATCACCGAAATTTCTCACTTTGCGTATGTTGACTTTTGTTATGATGCACGACAGGGTGTCAAACAGGAGCAATTTTGTTTATAGATTTTTGATGAATATGAGAAGAAATATAAGAAAATTAATAGCATTGTTTTGGCCATTATATAACTTTCCAAGGCATAATCTTAACTATAAACCACAATTTCACCTTTAGATATACAATAATAATGAGTGAAAAATAATGGACTTGCCTTTCGTTTGTGGAAATTAATGAAAGCATATATGTAATCCACCAGGATTCGAACCGGGTTATCACACAAGATTTTAGACACATTAACGATTACACACCAAGACGGTTAAAGGTTTATTCACACACCTTCGTCTTATTATCATTCTCGAATTTTCAGATAGAAATACAGGAGCTTTAGAAAAGTCAGATATACATACAGACACAGATACAGACGGACATCTACATACAGACAAAATACAAATACACAAGCATAAATACAGACGCACACAGAGGCAGATATTTACAGACAGACACACAGACGGGTATTATGTATATTACATATAAAGAAAAATAAACAAGTCAGTACAGACAATAAAACGTCGTACTCAAATTAGACACAGACAAATACAGATGAAAATATGCAGTTCAGTCAGATACACTGTAATATTTGTGTTCACGTTTTGAGTACCAGCGACGTGTGTTATATTTTATTCTAGCTAACTTTAGGCGGTATTATGCAGGATTTGTACCAGTTAAAATGGTTGGTTGGGCTAGTTTAAAGTCTGTTATTGCCAGCGGTCCTTCCTAATGTGAATACAATAAGAACATAAGAAAATGGGAGTCTGCAAAAAGCCGATCGGCACATACAAGGCAGATCCCTGTCACACCCAACCCTAATTACAAGGCCCAATTATAGATCTATCTATCTATCTATCTATTGCCTGACGCCGTGATCCCCGAAGGGGTGGCCACGAACGAACTAATGGATCCAACTCACTAATACCTTGACCCCACCAAAACGGTCAGAGATTAACACAAGATTACGGGAGTCTGCAAAACGCCGATTGGCCCACACCTGGTAGATCCCCCTCACACCCAACCCATCTCGTCCATATGCCTATCTAATTTTATCTTAAAGCTCCCTATCGTTCTTGATCCCACTATATCACTTGGTAGCCTATTCCACATGTCTACAACTCTGTTACCAAATTTGCTTATCTTTTCTGAAACTAAATTTATCTAATTTGAAACCATTTGTACGAGTTATATCGCTATCACCGAGCTTTAGTACATTTTTCATGTCTCCTTTATTAATTCCACTAACCCACTTGAATACCTCTATCATGTCACCTCTAACTCTGCGTCTCTCTAACGAATGTAAGCCTAATTTCTTCAACCTTCATACGGAAGATTTCTAATATTATGGATCATTTTTGTCATTCTACGTGTATTCTCTCCCAATGAATCTATGTCCATTCTGTAATAAGGACACCAAAATTGAACAGCATAATCCATATGGGGTCTCAATAAATGACAAGTAAAAGTTTTAAGATAAAATCAGCAGTTCTGTTACTCACACTACATATGAACCCGAGAATCCTGTTTTCCTTTTTACCAACGCTTTTTCATTGTTTTCTAGGCTTCCAAATCATTGCTGCTTCACTATACCTCTGAGAAAAAACTAAGCAAATTAGTAGGCAAGAACGTCCCTGAGTGAATCCATGCTGAGAAGAATCGATTAAGTTAAATGTTCTAAGTGGTTCTCATTTTCCTAGCAATAATTGACTCTAGTAGCTTTCTATGATTGAAGTGAGGACTAATGGGGACGGTAATTGGATGCTATTGATTATCACCTTTGTGAAAATCGGAACTACATTTGCAAGCTTCCAAGCTTCTGGAACTATACCTGTTTCTAGGAATTGTTAAAAAGAAATGTTAATGGGTAACTTAACTCATCTCTGCATTCTTTGAATACTCTAGCATATACCTCATCGGGGACCAGGCGATTTCTGAGGTTTCAGTCTGTCAATTTCCTTAATCACATAATTTCTACGTATAGTAAACCGTATAACCTATTTTCTATACTATCGCTTATATTCCTTACGGACTTCTGGAATCTGTGTCAAATTTTCATTAGTGAAAACGGATAGAAACTGAATATTTAATGTACTCCACATTTCTATATCAATTTCTGTCATTTCTCTATCGAAGTTTTAAGGGGCCTGTTTATCTCTAACTTTAGATTATATAGCTGGTAAAAAGCCTTAGGGTTATATTTTGAGTCATTGGCTATCCTGATTCATAATTCTTTGTCTGTCTTATACCTTTTTAACTCTCTTGATAGATTATGATAGTAAGCAAGTAGGTGAATTTCGCCTTTCTTAATTTTTCGATTATATTCCTCTCTTTTTCCTAGAAGGTCTAATAGTCTATTATTCATCCATTGGGGTTGGTTCTGTGTTGATCTAAATTTTGTTGGGGATATATTTATTTTGCGCATTGGGAGTTGGAGTTGTGCGTTGTTGGAAGGAACATAATATTGATATTGGTTCAGGAGTAATTTATCGAGAAGGACTCCCTAAGTGGTTAAGGCCCCATTAATTGCTTTCCATTCACATATATCGGCCTGGATATGTGTTTATTTAAGACCTTTCTATGTTGACTTTTTAAAACTGTGCGATTTTTTTGCCTGACGAGCGAAAGCGAAAAGAGGAACGACTTTCGGCCTGGATATTTTTCTACCGAAAAATTAACCAAATTTTATCTTAAAAAAGAGGTTACATAATACAATAATATATATATTATGTATACACACAATATGTAGATGGGGAGAGAGAACTGTGCGATTTTTTTTGCCTGACGGTGCCGATACATACACAACCCTGAGAAGAGTGCAACGAAATTTAGTAAAACAAAGTGAAGAAAAACATAGGGAAAAGACGATGACAATTTATTGGCAAATTAACCGGTATTATTATGAGTTATTAATTAAATTGCAGCAACTAGGTGCAATGACCCCACTCGAGGGAACAGCAAAAATATTATATATATATAATATCATGCATAAGCCCTCATGCATATTCATGCATAAGCCCTCACGACAAGTTGATTGATCGGTAACATTACCGGAGGGGAGAGAGAGAGAGGTAGAGAGAGAGAGAGGTAGAGAGAGAGAGGTAGAGAGGTAGAGAGAGACAGAAAGAGAAAGAAAGAGAGAGAGAAAGAGAGAGAGAAAGAGAGAGAGTGTCTGTCTATGTTTATATGTGCTTTTTGAGACGTTTCGCCTTTATATAATGGTTTATTTTAAGATTTCTATGTTGACTTTTTAACGAGAAGAGGATCGAGGGGAGGGGGGGAATGATATACAGTCAATACAGGTTATATTAGGGAGAGGGGAGGGGGGATGATATACAGTTAATACAGGTTATATTAGGGAGAGGGGAGGGGGGATGATATACAGTTAATACAGGTTTTATTAGGGAGAGGGGAGGGGGGATGATATACAGTCAATATAGGTTATATTAGGGAGAGGGGAGGGGGGATGATATACAGTGAATACAGGTTATATTAGGGAGAGGGGAGAGGGGGGATGATATACAGTCAATACAGTTTATATTAGGGAGAGGGGAGGGGGGAACGATATACAGTCAATACAGGTTATATTGGGGAGATGGGGAGGGGGGATGATATACAGTCAATACAGGTTATATTGGGGAGAGGGGAGGGGAATGATATACAGTTAATACAGGTTATATTGGGGAGTGGGGAGGGGGGAATGATATACAGTCAATACAGGTTATATTGGGGAGAGGGGAGGGGGAATGATATACAGTCAATACAGGTTATATTAGGGAGAGGGGAGGGGGGATGATATACAGTCAATACAGGTTATATTAGGGAGAGGGGAGGGGGAGGTGATATACAGTCAATACAGGTTATATTAGGGGAGAGGGGAGGGGGGAATGATATACAGTCAATACAGGTTATATTAGGGAGAGGGGAAGGGGGATGATATACAGTTAATACAGGTTATATTAGGGAGAGGGGAGGGGGGATGATATACAGTTAATACAGGTTTTATTAGGGAGAGGGGAGGGGGGGAATGATATACAGTCAATACAGGTTATATTAGGGAGAGAGGGGAGGGGGGGAAGCGATATACAGACAATACAGGTTATATTAGGGAGAGGGGAGGGGGGATGATATACAGTTAATACAGGTTATATTAGGGAGGGGGGATGATATACAGTTAATACAGGTTATATTAGGGAGAGGGGAGGGGGGAATGATATACAGTCAATACAGGTTATATTAGGGAGAGGGGAGGGGGAATGATATACAGTCAATACAGGTTATATTGGGGAGAGGGGAGGGGGAATGATATACAGTTAATACAGGTTATATTGGGGAGAGTGGAGGGGGGAACGATATACAGTCAATACAGGTTATATTGGGGAGAGGGGAGGGGGAATGATATACAGTCAATACAGGTTATATTAGGGAGAGGGGAGAGGGGGGATGATATACAGTCAATACAGGTTATATTAGGGAGAGGGGAGGGGGGAACGATATACAGTCAATACAGGTTATATTGGGGAGAGGGGAGGGGGGATGATATACAGTTAATACAGGTTTTATTAGGGAGAGGGGAGGGGGGAATGATATACAGTCAATACAGGTTATATTAGGGAGAGGGGAGGGGGGAATGATATACAGTCAATACAGGTTATATTAGGGAGAGGGGAGGGGGGGTGATATACAGTCAATACAGGTTATATTAGGGAGAGGGGAGGGGGGAACGATATACAGTCAATACAGGTTATATTAGGGAGAGGGGAGGGGGGATGATATACAGTTAATACAGGTTATATTAGGGAGGGGGGATGATATACAGTTAATACAGGTTTTATTAGGGAGAGGGGAGGGGGGAATGATATACAGTCAATACAGGTTATATTAGGGAGAGGAGAGGGGGATGATATACAGTTAATACAGGTTATATTAGGGAGGGGGGATGATATACAGTTAATACAGGTTTTATTAGGGAGAGGGGAGGGGGGGGAATGATATACAGTCAATACAGGTTATATTAGGGAGAGGGGAGGGGGAATGATATACAGTCAATACAGGTTATATTGGGGAGAGGGGAGGGGGAATGATATACAGTTAATACAGGTTATATTGGGGAGAGGGGAGGGGGGAATGGTATACAGTCAATACAGGTTATATTGGGGAGAGGGGAGAGGGAATGATATACAGCCAATACAGGTTATATTAGGGAGAGGGGAGAGGGGGGAATGATATACAATCAATACAGGTTATATTAGGGAGAGGGGAGGGGGGAACGATATACAGTCAATACAGGTTATATTGGGGAGAGGGGAGGGGGGATGATATACAGTCAATACAGGTTATATTGGGGAGAGGGGAAGGGGAATGATATACAGTTAATACAGGTTATATTGGGGAGTGGGGAGGGGGGAATGATATACAGTCAATACAGGTTATATTGGGGAGAGGGGAGGGGGAATGATATACAGTCAATACAGGTTATATTGGGGAGAGGGGAGGGGGGATGATATACAGTCAATACAGGTTATATTAGGGAGAGGGGAGGGGGGAATGATATACAGTCAATACAGGTTATATTAGGGAGAGGGGAGGGGGGGTGATATATAGTCAATACAGGTTATATTAGGGAGAGGGGAGGGGGGAACGATATACAGTCAATACAGGTTATATTAGGGAGAGGGGAGGGGGGATGATATACAGTTAATACAGGTTATATTAGGGAGAGGGGGGATGATATACAGTTAATACAGGTTATATTAGGGAGAGGGGAGGGGGGGAATTATATACAGTCAATACAGGTTATATTAGGGAGAGGGGAGGGGGGAACGATATACAGTCAATACAGGTTATATTAGGGAGAGGGGAGGGGGGATGATATACAGTTAATACAGGTTATATTAGGGAGGGGGGAATGATATACAGTTAATACAGGTTTTATTAGGGAGAGAGGAGGGGGGAATGATATACAGTCAATACAGGTTATATTAGGGAGAGGGGAGGGGGAATGATATACAGTCAATACAGGTTATATTGGGGAGAGGGGAGGGGGAATGATATACAGTTAATACAGGTTATATTGGGGAGAGTGGAGGGGGGAACGATATACAGTCAATACAGGTTATATTGGGGAGAGGGGAGGGGGAATGATATACAGCCAATACAGGTTATATTAGGGAGAGGGGATGATATACAGTCAATACAGGTTATATTAGGGAGAGGGGAGGGGGGAACGATATACATTCAATACAGGTTATATTGGGGAGAGGGGAGGGGGGGATGATAAACAGTTAATACAGGTTTTATTAGGGAGAGGGGAGGGGTGAATGATATACAGTCAATACAGGTTATATTAGGGAGAGGGGAGGGGGGAATGATATACAGTCAATACAGGTTATATTAGGGAGAGGGGAGGGGGGGTGATATACAGTCAATACAGGTTATATTAGGGAGAGGGGAGGGGGGAACGATATACAGTCAATACAGGTTATATTAGGGAGAGGGGAGGGGGGATGATATACAGTTAATACAGGTTATATTAGGGAGGGGGGATGATATACAGTTAATACAGGTTTTATTAGGGAGAGGGGAGGGGGGGAATGATATACAGTCAATACAGGTTATATTAGGGAGAGGGGAGGGGGAATGATATACAGTCAATACAGGTTATATTGGGGAGAGGGGAGGGGGAATGATATTCAGTTAATACAGGTTATATTGGGGAGAGGGGAGGGTGGAATGGTATACAGTCAATACAGGTTATATTGGGGAGAGGGGAGAGGGAATGATATAAAGCCAATACAGGTTATATTAGGGAGAGGGGAGAGGGGGGAATGATATACAGTCAATACAGGTTATATTGGGGAGAGGGGAGGGGGAATGATATACAGTCAATACAGGTTATATTAGGGAGAGGGGAGAGGGGGGATGATATACAGTCAATACAGGTTATATTGGGGAGAGGGGAGGGGGAATGATATACAGTTAATACAGGTTATATTGGGGAGAGGGGAGGGGGGATGATATACAGTCAATACAGGTTATATTAGGGAGGGGGGATGATATACAGTTAATACAGGTTTTATTAGGGAGAGGGGAGGGGGGAATGATATACAGTCAATACAGGTTATATTAGGGAGAGGGGAGGGGGAATGATATACAGTCAATACAGGTTATATTGGGGAGAGGGAAGGGGGAATGATATACAGTTAATACAGGTTATATTGGGGAGAGGGGAGGGGGGAATGATATACAGTCAATACAGGTTATATTGGGGAGAGGGGAGGGGGAATGATATACAGTCAATACAGGTTATATTAGGGAGAGGGGAGAGGGGGGAGGGGGGATGATATACAGTCAATACAGGTTATATTAGGGAGAGGGGAGGGGGGAACGATATACAGTCAATACAGGTTATATTGGGGAGAGGGGAGGGGGGTGATATACAGTTAATACAGGTTTTATTAGAAAGAGGGGAGGGGGGAATGATATACAGTCAATACAGGTTATATTAGGGAGGGGGGAGGGGGAAATGATATACAGTCAATACAGGTTATATTAGGGAGAGGGGAGAGGGGGGATGATATACAGTCAATACAGGTTATATTAGGGAGAGGGGAGGGGGGATGATATACAGTTAATACAGGTTATATTAGGGAGAGGGGAGGGGGGAACGATATACAGTCAATACAGGTTATATTGGGGAGAGGGGAGGGGGGATGATATACAGTTAATACAGGTTATATTGGGGAGAGGGGAGGGGGAATGATATACAGTTAATACAGGTTATATTGGGGAGAGGGGAGGGGGGAATGATATACAGTCAATACAGGTTATATTGGGGAGAGGGGAGGGGGAATGATATACAGTCAATACAGGTTATATTAGGGAGAGGGGAGAGGGGGGATGATATACAGTCAATACAGGTTATATTAGGGAGAGGGGAGGGGGGAACGATATACAGTCAATACAGGTTATATTGGGGAGAGGGGAGGGGGGAATGATATACAGTCAATACAGGTTATATTAGGGAGAGGGGAGGGAGGATGATATACAGTCAATACAGGTTATATTAGGGAGAGGGGAGGGGGGATGATATACAGTTAATACAGGTTATATTAGGGAGAGGGGAGGGGGGATGATATACAGTCAATACAGGTTATATTAGGGAGAGGGGAGGGGGGATGATATACAGTTAATACAGGTTTTATTAGGGAGAGGGGAGGGGGGAATGATATACAGTCAATACAGGTTATATTAGGGAGAGGGGAGGGGGGGAATGATATACAGTCAATACAGGTTATATTAGGGAGAGGGGGGGGATGATATACAGTCAATACAGGTTATATTAGGGAGAGGGGAGGGGGGATGATATACAGTTAATACAGGTTATATTAGGGAGAGGGGAGGGGGGATGATATACAGTCAATACAGGTTATATTGGGGAGAGGGGAGGGGGAATGATATACAGTCAATACAGGTTATATTGGGGAGAGGGGAGGGGGGATGATATACAGTCAATACAGGTTATATTAGGGGAAAAGTCGTGTTTTAAGGGGAGAGGGGTTGCTTTTATGGTCCCCCTTCTCCTTAGTGTTTAGCCCCATTAGTTTTCAGATCTTAAGAAGTTCGACCCAATAGCTTGGTGATGTTATGACCTATCGCCCCATTTCTTTGTCAATATTAAGACTTTTCGTATTATTTAGGTATCATAATTTTCCTGGCAAGCGGTAGCAAGCTTGTAATTTTACCGGCTTTCAGTCAGGACATATTTCTATCGTAAAAATGTACATATTTATCTTGAAGGAGGGTCTTGGGGGGTGTATTTTCAAGGCTTGATTGAGGTCAATGGATGAAACTATAAAGAAAAATTATAAAGATATATAGAAATGAGGAAATAAATTCGCCCATCCCATATTAATGCCAATCTTAAAACTAAATAATACTCGCCTGATACCTTTTAATTATCTGGGAGTAATCGGAAGATAAGAACAAAATATCACCGAAATTTCTCACTTTGCGTATGTTGACTTTTGTTATGATGCACGACAGGGTGTCAAACAGGAGCAATTTTGTTTATAGATTTTTGATGAATATGAGAAGAAATATAAGAAAATTAATAGCATTGTTTTGGCCATTATATAACTTTCCAAGGCATAATCTTAACTATAAACCACAATTTCACCTTTAGATATACAATAATAATGAGTGAAAATAATGGACTTGACTTTCGTTTGTGGAAATTAATGAAAGCATATATGTAATCCACCAGGATTCGAACCCGGGTTATCACACACAGATTTTTAGACACATTAACGATTACACCACCAAGACGGTTAAAGGTTTATACACACACCTACGACTTATTATTCATTCTCGAATTTTCAGATAGAAATACAGGAGCTTTAGAAAAGTCAGATATACATACAGACACAGATACAGACGGACATCTACATACAGACAAATACAAATACACAAGCATAAATACAGACGCACACAGAGGCAGATATTTACAGACAGACACACAGACGGGTATTATGTATAGTACTTATAAAGAAAAATAAACAAGTCAGTACAGACAATAAAACGTCGTACTCAAATTAGACACAGACAAATACAGATGAAAATATGCAGTTCAGTCAGATACACTGTAATATTTGTGTTCACGTTTTGAGTACCAGCGACGTGTGTTATATTTTATTCTAGCTAACTTTAGGCGGTATTATGCAGGATTTGTACCAGTTAAAATGGTTGGTTGGGCTAGTTTAAAGTCTGTTATTGCCAGCGGTCCTTAACATAAGAAAATGGGAGTCTGCAAAAAGCCGATCGGCACATACAAGGCAGATCCCTGTCACACCCAACCCTAATTACAAGGCCCAATTATAAACCCATCTCACTAATACCTTGACCCCACCAAAACGGTCAGAGATTAACACAAGATTACGGGAGTCTGCAAAACGCCGATTGGCCCACACCTGGTAGATCCCCCTCACACCCAACCCATCTCGTCCATATGCCTATCTAATTTTATCTTAAAGCTCCCTATCGTTCTTGATCCCACTATATCACTTGGTAGCCTATTCCACCCATCTACAACTCTGTTACCAAACCAATATTTGCCTATATCTTTTCTGAAACGAAATTTATCTAATTTGAAACCATTTGTACGAGTTATATCGCTATCACTGAGCTTTAGTACATTTTTCATGTCACCTTTATTAATTCCACTAACCCACTTGAATACCTCTATCATGTCACCTCTAACTCTGCGTCTCTCTAACGAATGTAAGCCTAATTTCTTCAACCTTTCTTCATACGGAAGATTTCTAATATTATGGATCATTTTTGTCATTCTACGTTGTATTCTCTCCAATGAATCTATGTCCATTCTGTAATAAGGACACCAAAATTGAACAGCATAATCCATATGGGGTCTCACTAATGACAAGTAAAGTTTTAAGATAACATCAGCAGTTCTGTTACTCACACTCCTAGATATGAACCCGAGAATCCTGTTTGCCTTGTTACGAACGCTTATACATTGTTTTCTAGGCTTAAAATCATACCTCTGAGAAAAAACTAAGCAAATTAGTAAGGCAAGAACGTCCCTGAGTGAATCCATGCTGAGAAGAATCGATTAAGTTAAATGTTTCTAAGTGGTTTCTCATTTTCCTAGCAATAATTGACTCTAGTAGCTTTCCTATGATTGAAGTGAGACTAATGGGACGGTAATTGGATGCTATTGATTTATCACCTTTTTTGAAAATCGGAACTACATTTGCAAGCTTCCAAGCTTCTGGAACTATACCTGTTTCTAATGAATTGTTAAAAAGAAATGTTAATGGGTAACTTAACTCATCTCTGCATTCTTTGAATACTCTAGCATATACCTCATCGGGACCAGGCGATTTCTGAGGTTTCAGTCTGTCAATTTCCTTAATCACATAATTTCTACTTATAGTAACCGTACTTAACCTATTTTCTATACTATCGCTATATACCTTACGGACTTCTGGAATCTGTGTCAAATTTTCATTAGTGAAAACGGATAGAAACTGACTATTTAATGTACTCCACATTTCTATATCAATTTCTGTCATTTCTCCTATCGAAGTTTTAAGGGGGCCTATTTTATCTCTAACTTTAGATTTATATAGCTGGTAAAAAGCCTTAGGGTTATTTTTTGAGTCATTGGCTATCCTGATTTCATAATTTCTTTTGTCTGTCCTTATACATTTTTAACCTCTTTTGATAGATTCTGATAGTAAGCAAGTAGGTGAATTTCGCCTTTCTTAATTTTTCGATATATTCCTCTCTTTTTTCCTAGAAGGTCTAATAGTCTATTATTCATCCATTTGGGTTGGTTCTGTGTTGATCTAAATTTCTTTTGGGAATATATTTTTGCGCATTGTGGAGTTGGAGTTGTGCGTTGTTGGAAGGAACATAATAATTGATATTGGTTCAGGAGTAATTTATCGAGAGAACTTCCCTAAGTGGTTAAGGCCCCATTAATTGCTCTTTCCATTCACATATATCGGCCTGGATATGTGTTTATTTTAAGACCTTTCTATGTTGACTTTTTAACTGTGCGATTTTTTTTGCCTGACGAGCGAAAGCGAAAAGAGGAACCGACTTTCGGCCTAAATATTTTCTCTACCGAAAAATTTAACCAAATTTTATCTTAAAAAAGAGGTTACATAATACACATATATATATATATTATGTATACACACAATATGTAGATGGGGAGAGAGAACTGTGCGATTTTTTTGCCTGACGGTGCCGATACATACACAACCCTGAGAAGAGTGCAACGAAATTTAGTAAAACAAAGTGAAGAAAAACATAGGGAAAAGATGATGACAATTTATTGGCAAATTAAACCTGTATTTATTATGAGTTATTAATTAAATTGCAGCAACTAGGTGCAATGACCCCACTCGAGAAGATGAACAGGCAACAATATTATATATATATAATATCATGCATAAAGCCCTCATGCATAAGCCCTCATGACAAGTTGATTGATCGGTAACATTACCGGAGGGGAGAGGAGAGAGAGGTAGAGAGGTAGAGATAGAGGTAGAGAGAGAGGTAGAGAGGTAGAGAGAGAAAGAAAGGAAAGAAAGAGAGAGAAAACGAGAGAGAGAGAGAGAGAGGGTCTGTCTATGTTTATATGTGTGTCTTTTTGAGACGTTTCGCCTTTATATAATGTTTATTTTAAGACCTTTCTATGTTGACTTTTTAACGAGAGAGGATCGAGGGGAGGGGGGGAATGATATACAGTCAAAAAGGTTATATTAGGGAGAGGGGGATGATATACAGTTAATACAGGTTATATTAGGGAGAGGGAAGGGGGGAAGATATACAGTTAATACAGGTTTTATTAGGGAGAGGGGAGGGGGGATGATATACAGTCAATATAGGTTATATTAGGGAGAGGGGAGGGGGGATGATATACAGTGAATACAGGTTATATTAGGGAGAGGGGAGAGGGGGGATGATATACAGTCAATAGTTATATTAGGGAGAGGGGAGGGGGGAACGATATACAGTCAATACAGGTTATATTGAGAGAGAGGGGATGATATACAGTCAATACAGGTTATATTGGGGGAGGGGGGATGATATACAGTTAATACAGGTTATATTGGAGAGGGGAGGGGGGAATGATATACAGTCAATACAGGTTATATTGGGGAGAGGGGAGGGGGAATGATATACAGTCAATACAGGTTATATTGGGGAGAGGGGGGGGGATGATATACAGTCAATACAGGTTATATTAGGGAGAGGGGAGGGGGGATGATATACAGTCAATACAGGTTATATTAGGGAGAGGGGAGGGGGGGTGATTTATAGTCAATACAGGTTATATTAGGGAGAGGGGAGGGGGGAATGATATACAGTCAATACAGGTTATATAGGGAGAGAGGGGAGGGGGGATGATATACAGTTAATACAGGTTATATTAGGGAGGGGGGATGATATACAGTCAATACAGGTTTTATTAGGGAGAGCGGAGGGGGATGATATACAGTCAATACAGGTTATATTAGGGAGAGGGGAGGGGAATGATATACAGACAATACGGATTATATGAGGGGGGGGGGAGGGGGATGATATACAGTTAATACAGGTTATATTAGGGAGGGGGGATGATATACAGTTAATACAGGTTATATTAGGGAGAGGGGAGGGGGATGATATACAGTCAATACAGGTTATATTAGGGAGAGGGGAGGGGGAATGATATACAGTCAATACAGGTTATATTGGGGAGAGGGGAGGAGGAATGATATACAGTTAATACAGGTTATATTGGGGAGGGGAGGGGGGAACGATATACAGTCAATACAGTTTAAATTAGGAAGAGGGTATGGGGATGATAAAAAGTGAAGACAGGTTAAATTATGGACAGGGGGGGGGGGCTGATATACAGTGAATACAGGTTATATTAGGGAGAGGGGAGGGGGGGATGATATACAGTCAATACAGGTTATATTAGGGAGAGGGGAGGGGGGATGATATACAGTAAATACAGGTTATATTGGGGAGAGGGGAGGGGGATGATATACAGTTAATACAGGTTATATTGGGGAGAGGGGAGGGGGAGCGATATACAGTCAATACAGGTTATATTGGGGAGAGAGGTGAGGGGGAATGATATACAGTCAATACAGGTTATATTAGGGAGAGGGGAGAGGGGGGATGATATACAGTCAATACAGGTTATATTGGGGAGAGGGGAGGGGGGAACGATATACAGTCAATACAGGTTATATTGGGGACAGGAGAGGGGGATGATATACAGTTAATACAGGTTTTATTGGGGAGAGGGGAGGTGGGATGATGTACAGTCAATACAGGTTATATTAGGGAGAGGGGAGGGGGGAATGATATACAGTCAATACAGGTTATATTAGGGAGAGGAGAGGGGGATGATATACAGTTAATACAGGTTATATTAGGGAGGGGGGATGATATACAGTCAATACAGGTTATATTGGGGAGAGGGGAAGGGGAATGATATACAGTCAATACAGGTTATATTGGGGGAGAGGGGAGGGGGGATGATATACAGTCAATACAGGTTATTGGGGAGAGGGGAGGGGGAATGATATACAGTCAATACAGGTTATATTGGGGGAGGGGAGGGGGAATGATATACAGTCAATACAGGTTATATTAGGGAGAGGGGAGGGGGGATGATATACAGTCAATACAGGTTATATTAGGGAGAGGGGAGGGGGGATGATATACAGTCAATACAGGTTATATTAGGGAGAGGGGAGGGGGGAATGATATACAGTCAATACAGGTTATATTGGGAGAGGGGAGGGGGATGATATACAGTCAATACAGGTTATATTAGGGAGAGGGGGGGGGAATGATATACAGTCAATACAGGTTATATTAGGGAGAGGGGAGGGGGGAATGATATACAGTCAATACAGGTTATATTAGGGAGAGGGGAGGGAGGATGATATACAGTCAATACAGGTTATATTAGGGAGAGGGGAGGGGGGATGATATACAGTTAATACAGGTTATATTGGGGAGAGGGGAGGGGGGATGATATACAGTTAATACAGGTTATATTAGGGAGAGGGGAGGTGGGACGATATACAGTCAATCCAGGTTATATTAGGGGGAGGGGGGAGGGGGGAATGATATACAGTCAATACAGGTTATATTGGGGAGAGGGGAGGGGGAATGATATACAGTTAATACAGGTTATATTAGGGAGAGGGGAGAGTGGGGATGATATACAGTCAATACAGGTTATATTGGGGAGAGGGGAGGGGGGAATGATATACAGTCAATACAGGTTATATTAGGGAGAGGGGAGAGGGGGGGATGATATACAGTCAATACAGGTTATATTAGAGGGGAGTGATACAGTCAATACAGGTTATATTGGGAGAGGGGAGGGGGAATGATATACAGTTAATACAGGTTATATTAGGGAGAGGGGAGGGGGGAATGATATACAGTCAATACAGGTTATATTAGGGAGAGGGGAGGGGGGATGATATACAGTCAATACAGGTTATATTAGGGAGAGGGGAGGGGGATGATATACAGTTAATACAGGTTATATTAGGGAGAGGGGAGGGGGGATGATATACAGTCAATACAGGTTATATTAGGGAGAGGGGAGGGGGGAATGATATACAGTCAATACAGGTTATATTAGGGAGAGGGGAGGGGATGATATACAGTCAATACAGGTTATATTAGGGAGAGTGGAGGGGGGATAATATACAGTCAATACAGGTTATATTAGGGAGAGGGGTGGGGGGAATGATATACAGTTAATAGAGGTTATATTAGGGAGGGGGGATGATATACAGTTAATACAGGTTATATTAGGGAGAAGGGAGGGGGGAACGATATACAGTCAATACAGGTTTTATTAGGGAGAGGGGAGGGGGAATGATATACAGTCAATACAGGTTATATTGGGGAGAGGGGAGGGGGAATGATATACAGTCAATACAGGTTTAATTAGGGAGAGGGGAGGGGGAGATGATATACAGTTAATACAGGTTATATTAGGGAGAGGGGAGGGGGGGATGATGGGGGATGATATACAGTTAATATAGGTTATATTAGGGAGAGGGGAGGGGGGGATGATATACAGTCAATACAGTTAAAAAGGCACGAAACATCTTAAAATAATGGACTGAATGGCTCAAAAATCATAGATAGATAGATAGATAGACAAACTCTATATATATATATTATGTGTATACACACAATATGTAGACAGACAGACTCTCTCTCCCCCCCTGCCCTCTCCCTAATATAACCTGTATTGACTGTATATCATCCTCCCTCCCCTCTCCCTAATATAACCTGTATTGACTGTATAATTATTTATCATCCCCCCTCCCCTCTCCCTAATATAACCTGTATTAACTGTATATCATCCCCCCTCCCCTCTCCCCAATATAACCTGTATTGACTGTATATCGTTCCCCCCTCCCCTCTCCCCAATATAACCTGTATTGACTGTATATCATCCCCCCTCTCCCTAATATAACCTGTATTAACTGTATATCATCCCCTCTCCCCTCTCCCTAATATAACCTGTATTGACTGTATATCATTCCCCCCCTCCCGTCTCCCTAATAAAACCTGTATTAACTGTATATCATCCCCCCTCCACTCTTCCTAATATAACCTGTATTGACTGTATATCATTCCCCCCCAACTCTCTCTCTCTCTCTCTCTCTCTCTCTCTCTCTCTCTCTCTCACACACACACACACCCCTTTATTTAGACTCCACCCCACACTAACCACTCCCCTTTTCCAAACATATAAATAGCGCCACCTCACAGAGAACGAACTACAATTTAAGCTGCTCCCCGACACAAAAGGTATTCTCTCCCTCTGTATTCTATAATATATATATTTTGTATAATGTGTAGTGCGCTGTGTTAGTTTATTCTGTTTGAATGTGTCAAGTGTAGGGTTATTTATTTTATCTTCTGGGAGACTATATCGAGTGTTCCAACCAGGTCTTTCCATACATTGTGTTTCTACTACATCTTAGCTCGCCCCAATATCGGGACTTACATGTGTATAATGGACTACAAATTCCATCTGAATAGAGACACCTGGATGGGCGCGCTAGTCTCAACCAATATCTGTTTCCAAGAGCGCGCTACACTCGCGATCCAGTCGGTATACTCCATACATACTCGAAAAACGCCTACCCCTACTTAAAATAATGTACTGAACGTCTCAAAAAAAAACACACTCAAAATGCTTCAGAGGGAGTGTGTATGTGCACTTGTTCTACTTATATGGCGAAATTGGAGACAAAATCGGATAGTAAATGGCTGATTCATCATCATATTAGGTGAATAAACATGCACTATTCATGAATAAAGCTTTAAATTTACTCGTAACTAAAACGTATTTTAAATTAAGCCCATGATCAATTTTCCTGAGTTACCCCTACAATCGTTTCTTCCCGTTTAGTGCCACCCGCTCGCAAAGAAAACCTGATAATTTGGGGGACTAAACTATTTTATATTAATATTTAGAAGCTGCTCCCCGACACAAAAGGTATTCTCTCCCTCTGTATTCTATAATATATATATATATATATATATTGTATAATGTGTAGTGCGCTGTGTTAGTTTATTCTGTTTGAATGTGTCAAGTGTAGGGTTATTTATTTTATCTTCTGGGAGATTATATCGAGTGTGCGTTCTTGCGGAGAGGAAACTGTGCAGCCACACACCTATTTTGCCTTGGATGTCGAGTTTCTTAATCTTGTGAAGGAGGATGCCGTGATCCACCTTGTCGAATGCTTTAGCAAAGTCTAGAAACACGACATCCACATTTTCTCCCTCTACAAGCCTGTGGAGTAGCCAGTCATGATGTGCCAGGAGCTTCGAAAGGCATGACCTGCCTTTCCGGAAGCCATGCTGGCTGGAGTTCATAAGGCCATTTTTCTCCAGGAAGTTGACAAGCTTGTTCCTCGGGACTTTTTCAAATATCTTGATGAGGTGGGATGTTAGAGCTACCGGTCGATGGTTCTTCGCCAGGCTCTTTTCACCACCCTTGTAGACTGGAGTAATGATGGCCTGTTTTAGTGAGGATGGAATTGTGCCTGTGTCCATTGAGTGTCTCGAAAGCTTGCAGATAGGAGGAATCAGGGCGTCACAGCATTTAATCAGCAGTATGGCTGATACTCCGTCAGGACCAGCAGCTGCATTCGTTCTCAGTTCTTTGATGGCTTTTCGTAGGTCTGCCTCAGTCAGTTCAATATCACTTAGTCGAGTCGGTTGTGGAGTGTAGAAAGCTTGGGGGTGCTGGGTTGCAGTCGTTGGCCGTGGTGTGCTGAAGACATTCTCGTACTATGTTCGCAGGATCCGACATACATCTTTGGGGTCGTTTACAGCTTCACCATCCTCTGTTCTTAATGGCCCCACTTCCGTCTTAATTTTTGAGAAGTCTCTCTCTCTCTCTCTCTCTCCGTGTACATATTGTGTGTACACACGACACACATATATATTATTTATACATTAAATCTTTGTAGTGATTATATCCTGCAATTAGCCCCATTGTGTTTCTACTACATCTTAGCTCGCCCCAGTATCGGGACTTACATGTGTATAATGGACTACAAATTCCTTCTGAATGGATGGGCGCTAGTCTCAACCAATATCTGTTTCCAAGAGCGCGATGCAGTCGGCATACTCCATATATACTCGCCTATCCCTATTATCCACGATTACTACCACGGCCTACTTTAAAATCATAAATAATTATGAGATGTGTGGAAGATACGATCCCATTGCAGGGAGTTATTCATAGGCTCAAGGGCTGCCATGGAAAAGATCGACATATAACGGGACGAGTGATTGAGGTGTAGAAATGAATACCGGCCTGAGTAGGTGACTTGGAGGGTCACCCGCTCTCTACCTGTCTACTCTGAAACACTCTACCTAGCTCCCTCCTGTCTGCTCTGAAACACTCTACCTCTCAGAAAATATGTTTTTACGGTTCCTATCCCCTCCCTAGCTTAGGATTGACACGACCGAAATAGGGCGTTCGTTTTTTATTTGTTATTTTTACTCTCCCTTAGATGAGTCCATCACCTCCACCTACCTCCACCAAACGGAAACATATATTGTCGACACAACAACGCCAACACAAAATACAAAAGGTTAATGAAATGGAACTTTTTATTTGAGTGAATTGGTTAAAAATATTAAAAGTGTAGATTTATTTAGACTATAATTATAACCGAATTATTTTTCTTTTCAGATAAATACGCCGCCACCACCTACTACTGGTGGTGGTGAGTGAATAAAAGTGTAGATTTATATAGACTATAATTATAACCGAATTATTTTTCTTTTCAGACGGGACCACCACCACCACCTACTACCACTAAACGGGAGGGACCACCACCACCACCACCTAGTACTACTACCACCACTAAACGGGGGGGGGGGCCTGATCATCATCATCACAACACGAAATACAAAAGGTGAACTGTGTGGTGTATTTTGTTTTACAATGAAATTCATTTAACCAGAAAACTTGTTTCTTTTACACCTGACTCCTCTTTATAATGTGGATAAAGAAGACAAAATGTTCCTTAGAAGCAATATTGGCACAGGGAACATTTTACGTTCTTGTATTTTTGTTGACAGTGGTGGTGCCATCTCTTTTCATGGCCGAATCGACACCAGATAAACAGGGCCATTGGTCAAAAGTGTTGTGAAGCATTCTGCTAAAGGGTTAAAACATTATAATTTCAACCATACCGCAAATATCCCATAAGGCTCTGCTAAAGGGTTAAAAGTGTATTTTTCTATAGATTTTAATTATACCCTAATTATTTTTACCTACGACCACCACTAAACGGAGGAAACCATCATCATCATCATCACAACACCAACACGAAATACAAAAGGTTAATGAAATGAAACTATTTTTATGGGAGTGAATTGGTTAAACAAAATATTAAGTGTATTTTTATATAGATTATAATTATACCCTAATTATTTTACTTTTTTATAATTATATCCTAATTATTTTACTTTCAGACAAATCCGTCGGAATTACCACCTACCACCACTAAACGGGGGAAACCATCATTATCATCACAAAAGGTTTATGGAACTATTTTTATGGGAGTGAATTGGTTAAAAAAAAATATTAAGTGTATTTTTATATAGATTATAATTATACTAGTAGTAGTAGTACATGATTTATTTTTATTTTAGTGATATTAACCCTTTAGCGGACAAATGGCTATTTATGGTAGGGTTGAAATTAGAATGTTTTAACCCTTTAGCAGAATGCTTCACAACACTTTTGACCAATGACCCTGTTTATATAACTTATTACAAAAAGTACAAGAACGTAAAATGTTCCCTAAACAAGATTCTCTTAGATCCCTACGGTTCGGGTCCCCTAATCGAAAAGCGATGGCCGTAAAGGCCTCTCAACTGTGCAATTCCGTGATACGGGATCTACTCGCAAAAAGAAGACTGAGGGTTAACGTGTATATTTATATAGATTATTTTACTTTTCAGACAACTAAACGGGGGAAACCATCACCATCACACGAAATAAAAAAGGTTAATGAAATGGAACTTTTTTATGGGAGTGAATTGGTTAAAACAAATATTATACGTGTATATTTATATAAATTATAATGTTACCCGATTTTTTTTTTTACTTCCAGAAAACACCGCCACCACCACCACCACCACCACCATCACCACCAACCATTAAAAAAAACCGAACATATCTAAGAAACAACATATCCCTAAAGTTTGAATGTTTAGTAGCACAACGCCAAAAATGCATGCAAGACTGGATACATCTTAGACATAAACTGATCGCAAAATACAACCCCGAGACACCACCAAATAAATCCAAACAACAACAAGTGAACATCAGGACACAATGCAAACCCAAGACACCACCAAATAGTGGTCATAAATCCACTGGTTGCAAACAAAAAGTGAACATCAGTAGTAGTAGTGGTAGTACCAAACAACAATTGAAAACCAGTAGCAGGTGTGTTAGTAGTAGTAGTAGTAGTAGTAATAGTAGGAATGGGAGGAGGAGGATACAACCAAGACCCAAGACACCACCAAATAGTTGCCACAAATCCACGCAACAAGTGAATATCAAAAACAGTCGTAGTCACAGTAGTACTAGTAGTAGTAGTAGTAGTAGTAGTAGTAGTAGTAGTAGTAGTAGTAGTAGTAGTAGTAGTAGTAGTAGTAGTAGTAGTACTAGTAGCAGCGGCGGAGGTGGTGGTGGTGGTAAAACCAAATCTGAGAAACACCGTGCCAACAATGCAACCCCCCATCATAAAGATGTACCATTAAACAATGGAAATCTCCAAACCACCCTCACAACTAATGAACACCAGGTTATTGCTAATGAAATCCCCCATCAACTGACCACCACATCATCAAAATATATTAATATACCTGTTACTGATCCTCAACCAACCACATCATCACAATATGTTAATATACCCGTTTATGACCACCAAACCACCACCCATGTGATAACCCTTGAACCGATGATACATGTGAAAGATTACTATGACTTTTCCACAGAGAGCCAGAATCAGAATACATACGATTATTCCCATATTTCCCTAGACAAGTTTTGAATCCCTATATAGCTCAGAAAAAAAAGTGGAAATATCGAAATGATAGGAAAAAATCTCACTATTTAAATATAAATACTATAGCGGGGACAAGGGGGGCGGATCCCCTACCTCCCCCCCCCCAATAGTATTCAAAATTTCAATAGTAACATTTTAATTTGATTTTTCCACTTTTTTTTTCTGAGCTATTTGTGGGGTAAAAATGACCTTGTACATATTATCCATAAACATATAAGGGATAGGTGGTGGAGGGAGGGGAGGGAGGAAGGATAGCTTCCGCCGATCATCGATGGATGCCCCTCGTGCTAGTACTCCGCCTTCATCACCACGTACCACCAGGAGTACATTACGACGAGACTTCTCTTTTAGGGGCATGGAGGAGCGACAGAAAAGGCAGGCAGTCACGGCTGCCATAGAAACTTTAACCCACCCACGGCAGACTCCCTCCAATACGAGTGTGGATGACCCTGCATGCACCTGCCGCAACTATCAGGGGTAACCGGTTACCTGATGAAGCTGTCAGAAGTATGTGTGTGGTCATCACTAGTGGTGTGCAACTATTGAAGGTAAAAACAACTAAAAACAAAAAATATTCATATTGCTAAATATCAAAATAAATAATATTACATTGATAATTAAAATTCATTGAAAAAGTAGGCCCTCTTAATTAATATAATGTCAAATAATAATTATTTTGATCTCTTTCGTTTGCCCTTATTTTCATTTGTTTTGGATGGTTTTAGGCATATTCTATTGAGAAGAAGTACTTGATTTATGAATTTTTTTCCCCCAGGATTTTTGCCCGCGCCCTCTTAAGCTGAGCACATCACACCCCTGCGGTCTTCTTTTAATATATATATATATATATATATATATATATATACACCCCAGTATGTTGGTGGTGGTGGTATTAGTAGTAATGGTGGCGGTGGTGGTGGTAATGGTGACGGTGGTGGCGTTTTGGCGGTGGTGGTGGTCGTTATATGCCAAAGAGTTTTTACACATTGTCTGAATTGTATTCAATGAGGAGAAAAGAAGACTTGTATGCAAAGATGAGAAAACGGTGGTGAGTGAGGGTGACACTAGAATTCTTGACCAGAACTTGATGATGAGACCCTGTAATTGAATTATGATTTGTTTTTGTCCGTAGAAAAGCTGAGCACCTGTCAGTATGTTGGTGGTGGATTTGGATGCGGTACTATTAGTAGTGGCAGGGGGTGGCGGTGGCCACCCTTCGTTATACGAGGAACATGGAGGTCTGAATTTGTGGAATTTTATGCAATGAGGAGAAAATGGTGGTGAGTGAGAATTCTTGACCAGAACTTGATGATGAGACCCTGTGATTGATTTATGATTTGTTTTTGTCCGTAGAAAAGCTGAGCACCTGTCAGTATGTTGGTGGTGGATTTGGATGCGGTACTAGTAGTAGTAGTGGCAGTTTGGTGGTGGTGGGGGGTGGCAGTGGCCACCCTTCGTTATACGAGGAATACAAGAACATGGAGGTCTGAATTTGTGGAATTGTATTCAATGAGGAGAAAAAGAAGACTTGTATGCAAAGATGAGAAAACGGTGGTGAGTGAGGGTGGCACTAGAATTCTTGACCAGAACTTGAGGATGAGACCCTGTGATTGAATTATGATTTGTTTTTGTCCGCAGAAAAGACGACCCTCTTAAGCTGAGCACCTGTCAGTATGTTGGTGGTGGATTTGGATGCGGTATTATTAGTGATGTTTGGTGGTGGCAGTTTGGTGGTGGAGGTGAGGGTGGGCGGTTGCCCTCGTTATACCAGGAATACAACAACATGGAGGTCTGAATTTGTGGAATTTTATTCAATGAGGAGAAAAGAAGACTTGTATGCAAAGATGAGAAAACGGTGGTGAGTGAGGGTGACATTAGAATTCTTGAGGATGAGACCCTGTGATTGATTTATGATTTGTTTTTGTCCGTAGAAAAGCTGAGCACCTGTCAGTATGTTGGTGGTGGATTTGGATGCGGTACTATTAGTAGTGGCAGGGGGTGGCGGTGGCCACCCTTCGTTATACGAGGAACATGGAGGTCTGAATTTGTGGAATTTTATGCAATGAGGAGAAAATGGTGGTGAGTGAGAATTCTTGACCAGAACTTGATGATGAGACCCTGTGATTGATTTATGATTTGTTTTTGTCCGTAGAAAAGCTGAGCACCTGTCAGTATGTTGGTGGTGGATTTGGATGCGGTACTAGTAGTAGTAGTGGCAGTTTGGTGGTGGTGGGGGGTGGCAGTGGCCACCCTTCGTTATACGAGGAATACAAGAACATGGAGGTCTGAATTTGTGGAATTGTATTCAATGAGGAGAAAAAGAAGACTTGTATGCAAAGATGAGAAAACGGTGGTGAGTGAGGGTGGCACTAGAATTCTTGACCAGAACTTGAGGATGAGACCCTGTGATTGATTTATGATTTGTTTTTGTCCGTAGAAAAGATGACCCTCTTAACCCTCTCACGACCATAGGATGCAGAGGTTGCCAATAAGAAATAGATTACTCTCAAAAATTACCTCTTCAAAAGAATCTGTAGCAAACCTAAACGAGACACTACATTATTTTCATTAGTCTAGAATCTTCAGAACTTTTCTTTATAGATTCAAGTGTTCAAATGTGTGTATACAATACTATAGTTCACGATTGCATAACATCTTTGTAATACGTCCAGTTAGGATGTGAGAGGGTTAAGCTGAGAGCACATCACACCCCCCCCTGTCAGTATGTTGGATGTTGGGTGGCGGTGACCACCCTTCGTTATACGAGGAACATGGAGGTCTGAATTTGTGGAATTGTATTCAATGAGGAGAAAAAGAAGACTTGTATGCAAAGATGAGAAAACGGTGGTGAGTGAGGGTGGCTAAAAATACGAGGAATACAAGAACATGGAGGTCTGAATTTGTGGAATTGTATTCAATGAGGAGAAAAAGAAGACTTGTATGCAAAGATGAGAAAACGGTGGTGAGTGAGGGTGACATTAGAATTCTTGACCAGAACTTGAGGATGAGACACTGTGATTGATTTATGATTTGTTTTTGTCCGTAGAAAAGATGACCCTCTTAACCCTCTCACGACCATAGGATGCAGAGGTTGCCAATAAGAAATAGATTACTCTCACTGTTATAATTACCTCTTCAAAAGAATCTGTAGCAAACCTAAACGAGACACTACATTATTTTCATTAGTCTAGAATCTTCAGAACTTTTCTTTATAGATTCAAGTGTTCAAATGTGTGTATACAATACTATAGTTCACGATTGCATAACATCTTTGTAATACGTCCAGTTAGGATGTGAGAGGGTTAAGCTGAGCACATCACACCCCCCCCCCTGTCAGTATGTTGGATGTGGATGCGGTAGTAGTAGTGGTGGCGGTGACCACCCTTCGTTATACGAGGAACATGGAGGTCTGAATTTGTGGAATTGTATTCAATGAGGAGAAAAAGAAGACTTGTATGCAAAGATGAGAAAACGGTGGTGAGTGAGGGTGGCACTAGAATTCTTGACCAGAACTTGAGGATGAGACCCTGTGATTGATTTATGATTTGTTTTTGTCCGTAGAAAAGCTGAGCACCTGTCAGTATGTTGGTGGTGGATTTGGATGCGGTACTAGTAGTAGTAGTGGCAGTTTGATGGTGGGGGGGTGGCGGTGGTCACCCTTCGTTATACAAGAACATGGAGGCCTGAATTTGTGGAATTGTATTCAATGAGGAGAAAAGAAGACTTTTATGCAAAGATGAGAAAACGGTGGTGGTACTAGAATTCTTGATTGTGGTGTGTATATGTGTGTGAGATTAGTGGGACCCTGTATCTTCGCCGTCTTGAGTCTTCCTTGTATGTAAAGATGAGAAAACGTCACTGGCACTAGAATTCTTGACCAGGACTTTATTGTGTGTGTGTGTGTGAAATAATATATGTCGATGGAAGCTATGGCTGTTACAGTAGATCCTCTGGAAAAAGGCGAACGTGTATCCAGTTGTGGTCGTTCACGGTGTTGGCGGCGGTAACAGCAGACGCAACATTTTTACTATTCTGTATTTTTTGTTTTATCAAACTTCAAATCTTATCTTCCCCAATGCTTTATTCAAACTCACTTATTGATTCGGAATCGACTACATACTGGGCCTTCCAACTCATTTACCACTCTATTACAAAATGAGTTCTTTGCCTTCTCAATCTTATTTATTTCTTTGTAAATTTTCTTTCAGTGTCCTCTCCCTTCCGCATCACACATATCCTCATCGTACACTATCTCGCACGACCATAGGATGTAGAGGTTGCCAGATTAGCAATAAGAAATAGAGTTCTCTCACTCTTATAATTACCTCTCTAAAATTAGTTTTCTGCCCACAGCTAACTCAAAGACAAGTTAAAGTAACTAAACTAAAGGTTTCTAAATACTGTAACAAAGGCTTTAAAGTATCCCTAATAGGCTCAAAATTGCGTTAAGAATGTGAGAGGGTTAATAAAAGGTCTCCCTCTCTTTCTCCTATATGCCAGTGTCGGAAGCCCCAGTGTCCTCAACCTCTGCTCATAGCCCGCGTTCTTCAACGTTGGTACCAACTTTCTCCACTACACCTATATCCTTGGAGCCCACACCTGGTTGGCATATTCCAGGTGCGCGCTGTATAGAGATTCCTGTATTGGCTTTGTTTATCTTTTCCGCTAAATGTTCTGAGAATTTTAACTTATTGTAATTTAACTTATTGTCTATCACTACTCCTATATCCTTTTCTCCATTCACTTCGCTGCATATATACCGTATCCTACCTTGTCTATGGTCCCAATCCGCATGTACTTACATTTGTTTTGGATGAAAAGGCATTAACCAATGCTCAGACCATGCCCTCCACATCTCCTTGAAGCAAACCCATATCTTCTATACAGCTTAGTGTTATCCGCAATACAGGTATACCTCACTTTCATAACTTGAGGCAAGTTGTTGTATAACGAACAGCAGTGGTCCCATATAGGCCACACAGGCGGGTGCCCAACCCCGAAAGGAGTTGAAATAGGGGAGCTATCCCCCCGCCAAAGGCGGCTTTCTAGGGCCTTTCCTAGCTGATGCTGAGAGGATTGGGTTCTAGTCGTGCGGTGATGGGCTGGTCTATCCGAGTGAGGACTGAGCGATCTCTGCCATACCCCATAGCTTACGCTGACTGTTCCTTTTACTTATATATCTTCTAGATCTCGAGTGGTGGCCCCCTTCCTTCTACTCTTATAAACCACTTCCTCACTTTGCCGTCCCTCACACCTCCTCACCCAACTTTCCATTATTTTCATCATCATGACCTCCATATCCCTCATTTTTCTCACTCGCATTATCGTCTCTATATAAGATTACACCCCTATCCCTGTCCATGGCCACGTGACCACATGGTCCACATGGTCCATGTCACGACACTCTCCTTGTTCTTCATGACTGCACTCTCAACACATTTTGTTTTGGTCATATTCATTTCTTCACTAATCTTCTTGCTAGCTCCGTATACACTCGATATTCCGTGAATTAATTGTCCATATACCGGAGCCTCAAAACTTGCGTTCGCCAACCTATCCATGTATCTTCGCCATCTTGAGTTTGTGTGTGTGTGTGTGTGTGTGAAATAGTTGGTGGGAACCTGTGGAACCTATGGCGATGGTTGTTACCTGTCCATATATTTTCGCCGTCTTGAGTTTGTTCTTCGCCTTTATAAAAAATATAATCTATCTTATCTTTATCTTATATATTGCCGGATTTGAATATAATAATAATAATCTATTTATTGCCGGACGCCTGAGGGTGGCCATACATAGAATGCCCCCCCCCAAGCTGACCTATTCCCTGTGAGCGGGACAACCCGAAGCCAGTTTAGTGGAGTGACCAGTTGCCGACCAAGGCTAATGATTTTAAAACTGGAATTTGTTTTTATGGCGACGGCTGTTGTATTTTTGCCGTACCTCAGTTTATGAATATATATATATATATATAAGTTTAATTTTTGTGTGATGAGAAAACGTCACTGGTACGAGAATTCTTGACCAGGACTTTATTGAATGAAATAATCTAGTTGGTGGGACTCTGTGGAAGCTATGGCTGATACAGTAGATCCTCTGGAAAAAGGCAAAACTATGCCTGTGTATCCAGTACTTGCACTGCTGCGGTCGTTCACGGTGTTGGCGGCGGTAGCAGACGCAACATTTTTACTATTATGTATTTTTTGTTTTATAATCAAACTTCAAATCTTGTCTTCCCCATGCTTTATTCAAACTCCCTTATTGATTCGGAATCGACTACATACTGGGACAGTGCGTTCCACTCTATCACAAAATGAGTTCTTTAAGCCTATTTCTTTCTTGGTAAAATTTTCTTTCAGAGTGTCCTCTCCCTCCCGTATCACACAACATCCTCATCGTACTTTCCTGACACTATCTTAACCCTCTCACGACCATAGGACGCAGAGGTTGCCAGATTAGCCATAAGAAATAGATTACTCTCACTGTTATAATTACCTCTCCAAAATTAGTTTTCTGCCCACAGCTAACTCAAAGACAACTGCAGAGGTTGAAGTAAACAAACTAAAGGTTTATAGATACCCCTGACGGTAACAAAGGCTTTAAAGTATCCCTAATAGGCTCAAAAATCGCGTCAGGATGTGAGAGGGTTAACACTGCACGACCATAGGGCGCGTACTTTCCTGACACTATCTTAACACTGCACGACCATAGGGCGCAGAGATTGCCAAATTAGCAAAAATAAATTGAGTTCTCTCACTCTCTCTAAAATTAGTTTTCTGCCCACAGCTAACTCAAAGACAACTGCAGAGGTTAAAGTAACTAATTTAAAGGTTTCAAGTATTTCCCAGCACCTCTGCTTTCTCCTTATTAGTCTCCGCTCTACCCCCCTCCTACCAGCTCTGGGATCCCTACTCTTCTTGTTAACTTTTCCTGAATGCAATATTTTTGGATTATCCTTTACATATCTCTCTCCCTCTCTCCTTCTTGTTTCTAGCATTTTGGGTCTTACTTCCTACAGGAAGTAGGACTTCCTACAGGGCTATAATAAAGGGTTTTTCCTCTTCATCCTGCAACCTAATATCAGTTCTCTTTTTCTTGTCCTGGGTAAACATATCCACATTACTAAACATAATCCACCATTCCTTCAGTAATTATACCATCCCACTCCTCCAGTCCGTAGCCTACTCCCCCGTTAGCGCTACTAAAACTACTACTACTTTAAACTGGAATTTGTTTTTATGGCGACGGCTGTTACCTATCCATGTGTGTATCTTCGCCGCACCTCAGTTTATGAATTTATATATATATATACAAATTTAATTTTTGTGTTTCATTTTCATCCTAATTTATTTTTTAAATGGGATTCAGAGCCCCCTAAAATTATTAGGCTAGCTAAGACATAAAATGTATGAAGACACACAATTGGGTTTAAATACTTGACGACTAAAACTTTGATCTATGTACGTGTCTCGGTGGGACCCTATGGAAGCTATGGTGAGCTAAGATTGGCTTGACAAGATGAGGATATCTAAGACATAACATGATGCAGAAAAACCCGCCTCCCCAGCTTCCCCAGGGAAGCTACAATATTCGGCACTCGGGCAATATTTAGCTTTCCCCAGCCTACCTGGTGAGAGCACAATCTACGTATATGTTAGATTGGCTTAACCAGAACTTGATTAATGTACAAGTATACGTGTGGTGTTGACAAAAAAGTCGGTGGGACCCTGTTCGATGTACAAGTATACGTGTGGTGTTGAGAAAAAATTGGTGGGGCCCTGTTGGAAAAAATATGGTAACGCTGGACCAGAACTTTATTTATGTACAATATACGCGCATGAGATAATTGGTGGAACCCTATGATGGGCTTGACCAGAACATGAACGATGAGGCTAGCTAAGACATAAAGATTAATATATTTTTTAAACGGGATTCAGAGCCCCCTAAAATTATTAGGCTAGCTAAGACATAACATGTATGAAGACACACAATTGGGTTTACATACTTGACGACTAGAACTTTATCTATGTACGTAAGTACGGGGAAGAGACTCTACGTGTGTGAGATAGTTGGTTGGTGGGACACCTGGTGAGAGTAGATTACATGAAAAATATAAGTCTAATTTTGTTTGATGGTGACGGCTGTTACCTGTCCGTGTGTTATATACAGAATACCAGTGTATGTGTGGAAGTTATGGGCGAGCTAAACAAAATTTTACTTCACTAGGTGGGACCCGACGCTGTCCGTGTGTACCTTCGCCATTCCTGAGTTTGTGAATATAAGATGACAAAGACATCGATGTGTGAGATAGTTGGTTGGACCCTGTGGAAGATATGGCGACGCTGTCCGCCGTTCCTGAGTTTGTGAATATAAGATGATGAAGACATACAATGGGGTTTAAATACCTGACCTACACTTTATCTATATACAGTATACCAGAGTGTGTATGTGTGAGATAGTTGGTGGGACCCTGGAAGCTATGGTGATGCCTTGACCAGAACTTGAAGCTAAGGTATAAAAAATGAAGACTCTATGTACAATATACCAGTGTGTGAGATAGTGGATGTACAGTATACGTGTGTGATAACTTGAAAACCCACCTCCCCAGCTGAGTTTGAGGGAAGTTGTGATATTGGAGACTCTCAGGTAATATGCCACTTTCCTCAGCCTACCTGGTGAGAGAGACAGCACAACAATCTACGTCTACATGCCTACCTGGTGAGAGCACAATCTACGTATTCATGTAAAATTGGCTTGACCAGCTGATGTGAGGGGAATTGCAAATATTCGGCTCTCAGACAATATGGGCAATTCTCCCCAGACTACCTGGTGAGAGCACAATCTACGTCTTCATGTAAAATTGGCTTGACCAGCTGATGTGAGGGGAATTGCAAATATTTGGCTCTCAGACAATATGGGCAATTCTCCCCAGACTACCTGGTGAGAGCACAATCTACGTCTACATGTCAGATTGGCTTGTCCTGGTGAGAGTAAACTACGTCTAACATGAAAGTTTAATTGTGTTTGATGGCGACGGCTGTCACCTGTCCGTGTGTATCTTTCCTCGTTTGTGAATATACAAAATATAAGTTTAATGTTTATGTTTCATTTTACATCCTAAAAAAGATTTTTCCCCCTATATCGGTGGGACCCTGTGGAAGCTATGGCGATGATGGGCAGGTCGCCGTTCCTGAATCCCCCTGAAAACTAGGCCAGTTAAGATTGACTTGACGGGGCTCATAAAACCCCCTAAGATAGACTTGACAAAAATAATATCTTCTCAAAAAATCTGAGATTGTACACTAAAGTAAACTGGTAAACATGGTAAACACGAAACTAGACTAGCCAATACAAGAGAAGGGGCTCAAATCCCCCTAAAAACTAGACCAGTTAAGATCGACTTGATAAAATTCATATCTTCTCAGATTAGCTTATATTTTTATTTCATTACAACAATTATTTTGTAATATTTTGTTTATTTTCGTCCTTCATTCTACAACAAAGGGTCAAAAATAATATTTACTCAAAAAAATAAAATCTGAGATTGTATACATAAAACGGGATTTAGAGCCTATAAATAGGCTGGCTAGATAGCCAGCCAACACGAGACGTAGTAGACACAAAACGGGATTTAGAGCCTATAAATTGGCTGGCTATCTACACGAGACGTAGACATATAACTGAGCTAAAATCCCCCTAAAAACTAGGCTAGTTACGATTGAATTGACAAAATAATATTATCTCTAAAAATATTTTCTGAGATTGGACACTAAAGTGAATAATTGGTCTTGTATGGTGGAGACACGAAACGGGGTTTAGAGCCTCTATAACTAGGCTATCTACACGAGACGTAGACATATAACTGAGCTAAAATCACCCTAAAAACTAGGCTAGTTACGATTGAATTGACAAAATAATATTTTCTCTAAAAATATTTTCTGAGATTGGACACTAAAGTGAATAATTGGTCTTGTATAGTGGAGACACGAAACGGGGTTTAGAGCCTCTATAACTAGGCTATCTACACGAGACGTAGACATATAACTGAGCTAAAATCACCCTAAAAACTAGGCTAGTTACGATTGAATTGACAAAATAATATTCTCTCTAAAAATATTTTCTGAGATTGGACACTAAAGTGAATAATTGGTCTTGTATAGTGGAGACACGAAACGGGGTTTAGAGCCTCTATAACTAGGCTATCTACACGAGACGTAGACATATAACAGAGCTAAAATCACCCTAAAAACTAGGCTAGTTACGATTGAATTGACAAAATAATATTCTCTCTAAAAATATTTTCTGAGATTGGACACTAAAGTGAATAATTGGTCTTGTATAGTGGAGACACGAAACGGGGTTTAGAGCCTCTATAACTAGGCTATCTACACGAGACGTAGACATATAACTGAGCTAAAATCACCCTAAAAACTAGGCTAGTTACGATTGAATTGACAAAATAATATTCTCTCTAAAAATATTTTCTGAGATTGGACACTAAAGTGAATAATTGGTCTTGTATAGTGGAGACACGAAACGGGGTTTAGAGCCTCTATAACTAGGCTATCTACACGAGACGTAGACATATAACTGAGCTAAAATCACCCTAAAAACTAGGCTAGTTACGATTGAATTGACAAAATAATATTCTCTCTAAAAATATTTTCTGAGATTGGACACTAAAGTGAATAATTGGTCTTGTATAGTGGAGACACGAAACGGGGTTTAGAGCCTCTATAACTAGGCTATCTACACGAGACGTAGACATATAACTGAGCTAAAATCACCCTAAAAACTAGGCTAGTTACGATTGAATTGACAAAATAATATTATCTCTAAAAATATTTTCTGAGATTGGACACTAAAGTGAATAATTGGTCTTGTATGGTGGAGACACGAAACGGGGTTTAGAGCCTCTATAACTAGGCTATCTACACGAGACGTAGACATATAACTGAGCTAAAATCACCCTAAAAACTAGGCTAGTTACGATTGAATTGACAAAATAATATTCTCTCTAAAAATATTTTCTGAGATTGGACACTAAAGTGAATAATTGGTCTTGTATAGTGGAGACACGAAACGGGGTTTAGAGCCTCTATAACTAGGCTATCTACACGAGACGTAGACATATAACTGAGCTAAAATCACCCTAAAAACTAGGCTAGTTACGATTGAATTGACAAAATAATATTCTCTCTAAAATATTTTCTGAGATTGGACACTAAAGTGAATAATTGGTCTTGTATAGTGGAGACACGAAACGGGGTTTAGAGCCTCTATAACTAGGCTATCTACACGAGACGTAGACATATAACTGAGCTAAAATCACCCTAAAAACTAGGCTAGTTACGATTGAATTGACAAAATAATATTCTCTCTAAAAATATTTTCTGAGATTGGACACTAAAGTGAATAATGGTCTTGGGGTGGAGACAAATTTAGAGCCTCTCTATAACTATCATCACGAGACTAGACATATAACTGACCTAAAATCACCCTAAAACTAGGCTAGTTAAGATTGAATTGACAAAATAATATTCTCTCTAAAAATATTTTCTGAGATTGGACACTAAAGTGAATAATTGGTCTTGTATAGTGGAGACACGAAACGGGGTTTAGAGCCTCTATAACTAGGCTATCTACACGAGACGTAGACATATAACTGAGCTAAAATCACCCTAAAAACTAGGCTAGTTACGATTGAATTGACAAAATAATATTCTCTCTAAAAATATTTTCTGAGATTGGACACTAAAGTGAATAATTGGTCTTGTATAGTGGAGACACGAAACGGGGTTTAGAGCCTCTATAACTAGGCTATCTACACGAGACGTAGACATATAACTGAGCTAAAATCACCCTAAAAACTAGGCTAGTTACGATTGAATTGACAAAATAATATTATCTCTAAAAATATTTTCTGAGATTGGACACTAAAGTGAATAATTGGTCTTGTATGGTGGAGACACGAAACGGGGTTTAGAGCCTCTATAACTAGGCTATCTACACGAGACGTAGACATATAACTGAGCTAAAATCACCCTAAAAACTAGGCTAGTTACGATTGAATTGACAAAATAATATTCTCTCTAAAAATATTTTCTGAGATTGGACACTAAAGTGAATAATTGGTCTTGTATAGTGGAGACACGAAACGGGGTTTAGAGCCTCTATAACTAGGCTATCTACACGAGACGTAGACATATAACTGAGCTAAAATCACCCTAAAAACTAGGCTAGTTACGATTGAATTGACAAAATAATATTCTCTCTAAAAATATTTTCTGAGATTGGACACTAAAGTGAATAATTGGTCTTGTATAGTGGAGACACGAAACGGGGTTTAGAGCCTCTATAACTAGGCTATCTACACGAGACGTAGACATATAACTGAGCTAAAATCACCCTAAAAACTAGGCTAGTTACGATTGAATTGACAAAATAATATTCTCTCTAAAAATATTTTCTGAGATTGGACACTAAAGTGAATAATTGGTCTTGTATAGTGGAGACACGAAACGGGGTTTAGAACCTCTATAACTAGACTATCTACACGAGACGTAGACATATAATAGAGCTAAAATCACCCTAAAAACTAGGCTAGTTAAGATTGAATTGACAAATTAATATTCTCTCTAAAAAAAAAATCTGAGATTGGACACTAAAGTGAATAATTGGTCTTGTATAGTGGAGACACGAAACGGGGTTTAGAGCCTCTATAACTAGGCTATCTACACGAGACGTAGACATATAACTGAGCTAAAATCACCCTAAAAACTAGGCTAGTTACGATTGAATTGACAAAATAATATTCTCTCTAAAAATATTTTCTGAGATTGGACACTAAAGTGAATAATTGGTCTTGTATAGTGGAGACACGAAACGGGGTTTAGAGCCTCTATAACTAGGCTATCTACACGAGACGTAGACATATAACTGAGCTAAAATCACCCTAAAAACTAGGCTAGTTACGATTGAATTGACAAAATAATATTATCTCTAAAAATATTTTCTGAGATTGGACACTAAAGTGAATAATTGGTCTTGTATGGTGGAGACACGAAACGGGGTTTAGAGCCTCTATAACTAGGCTATCTACACGAGACGTAGACATATAACTGAGCTAAAATCACCCTAAAAACTAGGCTAGTTACGATTGAATTGACAAAATAATATTCTCTCTAAAAATATTTTCTGAGATTGGACACTAAAGTGAATAATTGGTCTTGTATAGTGGAGACACGAAACGGGGTTTAGAGCCTCTATAACTAGGCTATCTACACGAGACGTAGACATATAATAGAGCTAAAATCACCCTAAAAACTAGGCTAGTTACGATTGAATTGACAAAATAATATTCTCTCTAAAATATTTTCTGAGATTGGACACTAAAGTGAATAATTGGTCTTGTATAGTGGAGACACGAAACGGGGTTTAGAGCCTCTATAACTAGGCTATCTACACGAGACGTAGACATATAACTGAGCTAAAATCACCCTAAAAACTAGGCTAGTTACGATTAAATTGACAAAATAATATTTTCTCTAAAAATATTTTCTGAGATTGGACACTAAAGTGAATAATTGGTCTTGTATGGTGGAGACACGAAACGGGGTTTAGAGCCTCTATAACTAGGCTATCTACACGAGACGTAGACATATAACTGAGCTAAAATCACCCTAAAAACTAGGCTAGTTACGATTGAATTGACAAAATAATATTCTCTCTAAAAATATTTTCTGAGATTGGACACTAAAGTGAATAATTGGTCTTGTATAGTGGAGACACGAAACGGGGTTTAGAGCCTCTATAACTAGGCTATCTACACGAGACGTAGACATATAACTGAGCTAAAATCACCCTAAAAACTAGGCTAGTTACGATTGAATTGACAAAATAATATTCTCTCTAAAAATATTTTCTGAGATTGGACACTAAAGTGAATAATTGGTCTTGTATAGTGGAGACACGAAACGGGGTTTAGAGCCTCTATAACTAGGCTATCTACACGAGACGTAGACATATAACTGAGCTAAAATCACCCTAAAAACTAGGCTAGTTACGATTGAATTGACAAAATAATATTCTCTCTAAAAATATTTTCTGAGATTGGACACTAAAGTGAATAATTGGTCTTGTATAGTGGAGACACGAAACGGGGTTTAGAGCCTCTATAACTAGGCTATCTACACGAGACGTAGACATATAACTGAGCTAAAATCACCCTAAAAACTAGGCTAGTTACGATTGAATTGACAAAATAATATTCTCTCTAAAAATATTTTCTGAGATTGGACACTAAAGTGAATAATTGGTCTTGTATAGTGGAGACACGAAACGGGGTTTAGAGCCTCTATAACTAGGCTATCTACACGAGACGTAGACATATAACTGAGCTAAAATCACCCTAAAAACTAGGCTAGTTACGATTGAATTGACAAAATAATATTCTCTCTAAAAATATTTTCTGAGATTGGACACTAAAGTGAATAATTGGTCTTGTATAGTGGAGACACGAAACGGGGTTTAGAGCCTCTATAACTAGGCTATCTACACGAGACGTAGACATATAACTGAGCTAAAATCACCCTAAAAACTAGGCTAGTTACGATTGAATTGACAAAATAATATTCTCTCTAAAAATATTTTCTGAGATTGGACACTAAAGTGAATAATTGGTCTTGTATAGTGGAGACACGAAACGGGGTTTAGAGCCTCTATAACTAGGCTATCTACACGAGACGTAGACATATAACTGAGCTAAAATCACCCTAAAAACTAGGCTAGTTACGATTGAATTGACAAAATAATATTCTCTCTAAAAATATTTTCTGAGATTGGACACTAAAGTGAATAATTGGTCTTGTATAGTGGAGACACGAAACGGGGTTTAGAACCTCTATAACTAGACTATCTACACGAGACGTAGACATATAACTGAGCTAAAATCACCCTACAAACTAGGCTAGTTACGATTGAATTGACAAAATAATATTCTCTCTAAAAATATTTTCTGAGATTGGACACTAAAGTGAATAATTGGTCTTGTATAGTGGAGACACGAAACGGGGTTTAGAGCCTCTATAACTAGGCTATCTACACGAGACGTAGACATATAACTGAGCTAAAATCACCCTAAAAACTAGGCTAGTTACGATTGAATTGACAAAATAAAAGTTCTCTCTAAAAATATTTTCTGAGATTGGACACTAAAGTGAATAATTGGTCTTGTATAGTGGAGACACGAAACGGGGTTTAGAGCCTCTATAACTAGGCTATCTACACGAGACGTAGACATATAACTGAGCTAAAATCACCCTAAAAACTAGGCTAGTTACGATTGAATTGACAAAATAATATTCTCTCTAAAAATATTTTCTGAGATTGGACACTAAAGTGAATAATTGGTCTTGTATAGTGGAGACACGAAACGGGTTTAGAGCCTCTATAACTAGGCTATCTACACGAGACGTAGACATATAACTGAGCTAAAATCACCCTAAAAACTAGGCTAGTTACGATTGAATTGACAAAATAATATTCTCTCTAAAAATATTTTCTGAGATTGGACACTAAAGTGAATAATTGGTCTTGTATAGTGGAGACACGAAACGGGGTTTAGAGCCTCTATAACTAGGCTATCTACACGAGACGTAGACATATAACTGAGCTAAAATCACCCTAAAAACTAGGCTAGTTACGATTGAATTGACAAAATAATATTCTCTCTAAAAATATTTTCTGAGATTGGACACTAAAGTGAATAATTGGTCTTGTATAGTGGAGACACGAAACGGGGTTTAGAGCCTCTATAACTAGGCTATCTACACGAGACGTAGACATATAACTGAGCTAAAATCACCCTAAAAACTAGGCTAGTTACGATTGAATTGACAAAATAATATTCTCTCTAAAATTGAGCACTAAAGTGAATAATTGGTCTTGTATAGTGGAGACACGAAACTGGATTTAGAGCCTCTATAACTAGGCTATCTACACGAGACGTAGACATATAACTGAGCTAAAATCACCCTAAAAACTAGGCTAGTTACGATTGAATTGACAAAATAATATTCTCTCTAAAAATATTTTCTGAGATTGGACACTAAAGTGAATTGGTCTTGTATAGTGGAGACACGAAACGGGGTTTAGAGCCTCTATAACTAGGCTATCTACACGAGACGTAGACATATAACTGAGCTAAAATCACCCTAAAAACTAGGCTAGTTACGATTGAATTGACAAAATAATATTCTCTCTAAAAATATTTTCTGAGATTGGACACTAAAGTGAATTGGTCTTGTATAGTGGAGACACGAGCCTATATAACTAGGCTATCTACACGAGACGTAGACATATAACTGAGCTAAAATCACCCTAAAAACTAGGCTAGTTACGATTGAATTGACAAAATAATATTCTCTCTAAAAATATTTTCTGAGATTGGACACTAAAGTGAATTGGTCTTGTATAGTGGAGACACGAAACGGGGTTTAGAGCCTCTATAACTAGGCTATCTACACGAGACGTAGACATATAACTGAGCTAAAATCACCCTAAAAACTAGGCTAGTTACGATTGAATTGACAAAATAATATTCTCTCTAAAAATATTTTCTGAGATTGGACACTAAAGTGAATTGGTCTTGTATAGTGGAGACACGAGCCTATATAACTAGGCTATCTACACGAGACGTAGACATATAACTGAGCTAAAATCACCCTAAAAACTAGGCTAGTTACGATTGAATTGACAAAATAATATTCTCTCTAAAAATATTTTCTGAGATTGGACACTAAAGTGAATTGGTCTTGTATAGTGGAGACACGAAACGGGGTTTAGAGCCTCTATAACTAGGCTATCTACACGAGACGTAGACATATAACTGAGCTAAAATCACCCTAAAAACTAGGCTAGTTACGATTGAATTGACAAAATAATATTCTCTCTAAAAATATTTTCTGAGATTGGACACTAAAGTGAATTGGTCTTGTATAGTGGAGACACGAAACGGGTTTAGAGCCTCTATAACTAGGCTATCTACACGAGACGTAGACATATAACTGAGCTAAAATCACCCTAAAAACTAGGCTAGTTACGATTGAATTGACAAAATAATATTCTCTCTAAAAATATTTTCTGAGATTGGACACTAAAGTGAATAATTGGTCTTGTATAGTGGAGACACGAAACGGGGTTTAGAGCCTCTATAACTAGGCTATCTACACGAGACGTAGACATATAACTGAGCTAAAATCACCCTAAAAACTAGGCTAGTTACGATTGAATTGACAAAATAATATTCTCTCTAAAAATATTTTCTGAGATTGGACACTAAAGTGAATAATTGGTCTTGTATAGTGGAGACACGAAACGGGGTTTAGAGCCTCTATAACTAGGCTATCTACACGAGACGTAGACATATAACTGAGCTAAAATCACCCTAAAAACTAGGCTAGTTACGATTGAATTGACAAAATAATATTCTCTCTAAAAATATTTTCTGAGATTGGACACTAAAGTGAATTGGTCTTGTATAGTGGAGACACGAAACGGGGTTTAGAGCCTCTATAACTAGGCTATCTACACGAGACGTAGACATATAACTGAGCTAAAATCACCCTAAAAACTAGGCTAGTTACGATTGAATTGACAAAATAATATTCTCTCTAAAAATATTTTCTGAGATTGGACACTAAAGTGAATTGGTCTTGTATAGTGGAGACACGAAACGGGGTTTAGAGCCTCTATAACTAGGCTATCTACACGAGACGTAGACATATAACTGAGCTAAAATCACCCTAAAAACTAGGCTAGTTACGATTGAATTGACAAAATAATATTCTCTCTAAAAATATTTTCTGAGATTGGACACTAAAGTGAATAATTGGTCTTGTATAGTGGAGACACGAAACGGGGTTTAGAGCCTCTATAACTAGGCTATCTACACGAGACGTAGACATATAACTGAGCTAAAATCACCCTAAAAACTAGGCTAGTTACGATTGAATTGACAAAATAATATTCTCTCTAAAATATTTTCTGAGATTGGACACTAAAGTGAATAATTGGTCTTGTATAGTGGAGACACGAAACGGGTTTAGAGCCTCTATAACTAGGCTATCTACACGAGACGTAGACATATAACTGAGCTAAAATCACCCTAAAAACTAGGCTAGTTACGATTGAATTGACAAAATAATATTCTCTCTAAAAATATTTTCTGAGATTGGACACTAAAGTGAATAATTGGTCTTGTATAGTGGAGACACGAAACGGGGTTTAGAGCCTCTATAACTAGGCTATCTACACGAGACGTAGACATATAACTGAGCTAAAATCACCCTAAAAACTAGGCTAGTTACGATTGAATTGACAAAATAATATTCTCTCTAAAAATATTTTCTGAGATTGGACACTAAAGTGAATAATTGGTCTTGTATAGTGGAGACACGAAACGGGGTTTAGAGCCTCTATAACTAGGCTATCTACACGAGACGTAGACATATAACTGAGCTAAAATCACCCTAAAAACTAGGCTAGTTACGATTGAATTGACAAAATAATATTCTCTCTAAAAATATTTTCTGAGATTGGACACTAAAGTGAATAATTGGTCTTGTATAGTGGAGACACGAAACGGGGTTTAGAGCCTCTATAACTAGGCTATCTACACGAGACGTAGACATATAACTGAGCTAAAATCACCCTAAAAACTAGGCTAGTTACGATTGAATTGACAAAATAATATTCTCTCTAAAAATATTTTCTGAGATTGGACACTAAAGTGAATAATTGGTCTTGTATAGTGGAGACACGAAACGGGGTTTAGAGCCTCTATAACTAGGCTATCTACACGAGACGTAGACATATAACTGAGCTAAAATCACCCTAAAAACTAGGCTAGTTACGATTGAATTGACAAAATAATATTCTCTCTAAAAATATTTTCTGAGATTGGACACTAAAGTGAATAATTGGTCTTGTATAGTGGAGACACGAAACGGGGTTTAGAGCCTCTATAACTAGGCTATCTACACGAGACGTAGACATATAACTGAGCTAAAATCACCCTAAAAACTAGGCTAGTTACGATTGAATTGACAAAATAATATTCTCTCTAAAAATATTTTCTGAGATTGGACACTAAAGTGAATAATTGGTCTTGTATAGTGGAGACACGAAACGGGTTTAGAGCCTCTATAACTAGGCTATCTACACGAGACGTAGACATATAACTGAGCTAAAATCACCCTAAAAACTAGGCTAGTTACGATTGAATTGACAAAATAATATTCTCTCTAAAAATATTTTCTGAGATTGGACACTAAAGTGAATAATTGGTCTTGTATAGTGGAGACACGAAACGGGGTTTAGAGCCTCTATAACTAGGCTATCTACACGAGACGTAGACATATAACTGAGCTAAAATCACCCTAAAAACTAGGCTAGTTACGATTGAATTGACAAAATAATATTCTCTCTAAAAATATTTTCTGAGATTGGACACTAAAGTGAATAATTGGTCTTGTATAGTGGAGACACGAAACGGGGTTTAGAGCCTCTATAACTAGGCTATCTACACGAGACGTAGACATATAACTGAGCTAAAATCACCCTAAAAACTAGGCTAGTTACGATTGAATTGACAAAATAATATTCTCTCTAAAAATATTTTCTGAGATTGGACACTAAAGTGAATAATTGGTCTTGTATAGTGGAGACACGAAACGGGTTTAGAGCCTCTATAACTAGGCTATCTACACGAGACGTAGACATATAACTGAGCTAAAATCACCCTAAAAACTAGGCTAGTTACGATTGAATTGACAAAATAATATTCTCTCTAAAAATATTTTCTGAGATTGGACACTAAAGTGAATAATTGGTCTTGTATAGTGGAGACACGAAACGGGGTTTAGAGCCTCTATAACTAGGCTATCTATCTACACGAGACGTAGACATATAACTGAGCTAAAATCACCCTAAAAACTAGGCTAGTTACGATTGAATTGACAAAATAATATTCTCTCTAAAAATATTTTCTGAGATTGGACACTAAAGTGAATAATTGGTCTTGTATAGTGGAGACACGAAACGGGGTTTAGAGCCTCTATAACTAGGCTATCTACACGAGACGTAGACATATAACTGAGCTAAAATCACCCTAAAAACTAGGCTAGTTACGATTGAATTGACAAAATAATATTCTCTCTAAAAAAAAATTCTGAGATTGGACACTAAAGTGAATAATTGGTCTTGTATAGTGGAGACACGAAACGGGGTTTAGAGCCTCTATAACTAGGCTATCTACACGAGACGTAGACATATAACTGAGCTAAAATCACCCTAAAAACTAGGCTAGTTACGATTGAATTGACAAAATAATATTCTCTCTAAAAATATTTTCTGAGATTGGACACTAAAGTGAATAATTGGTCTTGTATAGTGGAGACACGAAACGGGGTTTAGAGCCTCTATAACTAGGCTATCTACACGAGACGTAGACATATAACTGAGCTAAAATCACCCTAAAAACTAGGCTAGTTACGATTGAATTGACAAAATAATATTCTCTCTAAAAATATTTTCTGAGATTGGACACTAAAGTGAATAATTGGTCTTGTACGGTGGAGACACGAAACGGGGTTTAGAGCCTCTATAACTAGGCTATCTACACGAGACGTAGACATATAACTGAGCTAAAATCACCCTAAAAACTAGGCTAGTTACGATTGAATTGACAAAATAATATTCTCTCTAAAAATATTTTCTGAGATTGGACACTAAAGTGAATTGGTCTTGTATAGTGGAGACACGAAACGGGGTTTAGAGCCTCTATAACTAGGCTATCTACACGAGACGTAGACATATAACTGAGCTAAAATCACCCTAAAAACTAGGCTAGTTACGATTGAATTGACAAAATAATATTCTCTCTAAAAATATTTTCTGAGATTGGACACTAAAGTGAATAATTGGTCTTGTATAGTGGAGACACGAAACGGGGTTTAGAGCCTCTATAACTAGGCTATCTACACGAGACGTAGACATATAACTGAGCTAAAATCACCCTAAAAACTAGGCTAGTTACGATTGAATTGACAAAATAATATTCTCTCTAAAAATATTTTCTGAGATTGGACACTAAAGTGAATAATTGGTCTTGTATAGTGGAGACACGAAACGGGGTTTAGAGCCTCTATAACTAGGCTATCTACACGAGACGTAGACATATAACTGAGCTAAAATCACCCTAAAAACTAGGCTAGTTACGATTGAATTGACAAAATAATATTCTCTCTAAAAATATTTTCTGAGATTGGACACTAAAGTGAATTGGTCTTGTATAGTGGAGACACGAAACGGGGTTTAGAGCCTCTATAACTAGGCTATCTACACGAGACGTAGACATATAACTGAGCTAAAATCACCCTAAAAACTAGGCTAGTTACGATTGAATTGACAAAATAATATTCTCTCTAAAAATATTTTCTGAGATTGGACACTAAAGTGAATAATTGGTCTTGTATAGTGGAGACACGAAACGGGGTTTAGAGCCTCTATAACTAGGCTATCTACACGAGACGTAGACATATAACTGAGCTAAAATCACCCTAAAAACTAGGCTAGTTACGATTGAATTGACAAAATAATATTCTCTCTAAAAATATTTTCTGAGATTGGACACTAAAGTGAATAATTGGTCTTGTATAGTGGAGACACGAAACGGGGTTTAGAGCCTCTATAACTAGGCTATCTACACGAGACGTAGACATATAACTGAGCTAAAATCACCCTAAAAACTAGGCTAGTTACGATTGAATTGACAAAATAATATTCTCTAAAAATATTTTCTGAGATTGGACACTAAAGTGAATAATTGGTCTTGTATAGTGGAGACACGAAACGGGTTTAGAGCCTCTATAACTAGGCTATCTACACGAGACGTAGACATATAACTGAGCTAAAATCACCCTAAAAACTAGGCTAGTTACGATTGAATTGACAAAATAATATTCTCTCTAAAAATATTTTCTGAGATTGGACACTAAAGTGAATTGGTCTTGTATAGTGGAGACACGAAACGGGGTTTAGAGCCTCTATAACTAGGCTATCTACACGAGACGTAGACATATAACTGAGCTAAAATCACCCTAAAAACTAGGCTAGTTACGATTGAATTGACAAAATAATATTCTCTCTAAAAATATTTTCTGAGATTGGACACTAAAGTGAATAATTGGTCTTGTATAGTGGAGACACGAAACGGGGTTTAGAGCCTCTATAACTAGGCTATCTACACGAGACGTAGACATATAACTGAGCTAAAATCACCCTAAAAACTAGGCTAGTTACGATTGAATTGACAAAATAATATTCTCTCTAAAAATATTTTCTGAGATTGGACACTAAAGTGAATAATTGGTCTTGTATAGTGGAGACACGAAACGGGGTTTAGAGCCTCTATAACTAGGCTATCTACACGAGACGTAGACATATAACTGAGCTAAAATCACCCTAAAAACTAGGCTAGTTACGATTGAATTGACAAAATAATATTCTCTCTAAAAATATTTTCTGAGATTGGACACTAAAGTGAATAATTGGTCTTGTATAGTGGAGACACGAAACGGGGTTTAGAGCCTCTATAACTAGGCTATCTACACGAGACGTAGACATATAACTGAGCTAAAATCACCCTAAAAACTAGGCTAGTTACGATTGAATTGACAAAATAATATTCTCTCTAAAAATATTTTCTGAGATTGGACACTAAAGTGAATTGGTCTTGTATAGTGGAGACACGAAACGGGGTTTAGAGCCTCTATAACTAGGCTATCTACACGAGACGTAGACATATAACTGAGCTAAAATCACCCTAAAAACTAGGCTAGTTACGATTGAATTGACAAAATAATATTCTCTCTAAAAATATTTTCTGAGATTGGACACTAAAGTGAATTGGTCTTGTATAGTGGAGACACGAAACGGGGTTTAGAGCCTCTATAACTAGGCTATCTACACGAGACGTAGACATATAACTGAGCTAAAATCACCCTAAAAACTAGGCTAGTTACGATTGAATTGACAAAATAATATTCTCTCTAAAAATATTTTCTGAGATTGGACACTAAAGTGAATTGGTCTTGTATAGGTGGAGACACGAAACGGGGTTTAGAGCCTCTATAACTAGGCTATCTACACGAGACGTAGACATATAACTGAGCTAAAATCACCCTAAAAACTAGGCTAGTTACGATTGAATTGACAAAATAATATTCTCTCTAAAAATATTTTCTGAGATTGGACACTAAAGTGAATTGGTCTTGTATAGTGGAGACACGAAACGGGGTTTAGAGCCTCTATAACTAGGCTATCTACACGAGACGTAGACATATAACTGAGCTAAAATCACCCTAAAAACTAGGCTAGTTACGATTGAATTGACAAAATAATATTCTCTCTAAAAATATTTTCTGAGATTGGACACTAAAGTGAATAATTGGTCTTGTATAGTGGAGACACGAAACGGGGTTTAGAGCCTCTATAACTAGGCTATCTACACGAGACGTAGACATATAACTGAGCTAAAATCACCCTAAAAACTAGGCTAGTTACGATTGAATTGACAAAATAATATTCTCTCTAAAAATATTTTCTGAGATTGGACACTAAAGTGAATAATTGGTCTTGTATAGTGGAGACACGAAACGGGGTTTAGAGCCTCTATAACTAGGCTATCTACACGAGACGTAGACATATAACTGAGCTAAAATCACCCTAAAAACTAGGCTAGTTACGATTGAATTGACAAAATAATATTCTCTCTAAAAATATTTTCTGAGATTGGACACTAAAGTGAATTGGTCTTGTATAGTGGAGACACGAAACGGGGTTTAGAGCCTCTATAACTAGGCTATCTACACGAGACGTAGACATATAACTGAGCTAAAATCACCCTAAAAACTAGGCTAGTTACGATTGAATTGACAAAATAAAATTCTCTCTAAAAATATTTTCTGAGATTGGACACTAAAGTGAATAATTGGTCTTGTATAGTGGAGACACGAAACGGGGTTTAGAGCCTCTATAACTAGGCTATCTACACGAGACGTAGACATATAACTGAGCTAAAATCACCCTAAAAACTAGGCTAGTTACGATTGAATTGACAAAATAATATTCTCTCTAAAAATATTTTCTGAGATTGGACACTAAAGTGAATAATTGGTCTTGTATAGTGGAGACACGAAACGGGGTTTAGAGCCTCTATAACTAGGCTATCTACACGAGACGTAGACATATAACTGAGCTAAAATCACCCTAAAAACTAGGCTAGTTACGATTGAATTGACAAAATAATATTCTCTCTAAAAATATTTTCTGAGATTGGACACTAAAGTGAATAATTGGTCTTGTATAGTGGAGACACGAAACGGGTTTAGAGCCTCTATAACTAGGCTATCTACACGAGACGTAGACATATAACTGAGCTAAAATCACCCTAAAAACTAGGCTAGTTACGATTGAATTGACAAAATAATATTCTCTCTAAAAATATTTTCTGAGATTGGACACTAAAGTGAATAATTGGTCTTGTATAGTGGAGACACGAAACGGGGTTTAGAGCCTCTATAACTAGGCTATCTACACGAGACGTAGACATATAACTGAGCTAAAATCACCCTAAAAACTAGGCTAGTTACGATTGAATTGACAAAATAATATTCTCTCTAAAAATATTTTCTGAGATTGGACACTAAAGTGAATAATTGGTCTTGTATAGTGGAGACACGAAACGGGTTTAGAGCCTCTATAACTAGGCTATCTACACGAGACGTAGACATATAACTGAGCTAAAATCACCCTAAAAACTAGGCTAGTTACGATTGAATTGACAAAATAATATTCTCTCTAAAAATATTTTCTGAGATTGGACACTAAAGTGAATAATTGGTCTTGTATAGTGGAGACACGAAACGGGTTTAGAGCCTCTATAACTAGGCTATCTACACGAGACGTAGACATATAACTGAGCTAAAATCACCCTAAAAACTAGGCTAGTTACGATTGAATTGACAAAATAATATTCTCTCTAAAAATATTTTCTGAGATTGGACACTAAAGTGAATAATTGGTCTTGTATAGTGGAGACACGAAACGGGGTTTAGAGCCTCTATAACTAGGCTATCTACACGAGACGTAGACATATAACTGAGCTAAAATCACCCTAAAAACTAGGCTAGTTACGATTAAATTGACAAAATAATATTTTCTCTAAAAATATTTTCTGAGATTGGACACTAAAGTGAATAATTGGTCTTGTATGGTGGAGACACGAAACGGGGTTTAGAGCCTCTATAACTAGGCTATCTACACGAGACGTAGACATATAACTGAGCTAAAATCACCCTACAAACTAGGCTAGTTACGATTGAATTGACAAAATAATATTATCTCTAAAAATATTTTCTGAGATTGGACACTAAAGTGAATAATTGGTCTTGTATAGTGGAGACACGAAACGGGGTTTAGAGCCTCTATAACTAGGCTATCTACACGAGACGTAGACATATAACTGAGCTAAAATCACCCTAAAAACTAGGCTAGTTACGATTGAATTGACAAAATAATATTCTCTCTAAAAATATTTTCTGAGATTGGACACTAAAGTGAATAATTGGTCTTGTATAGTGGAGACACGAAACGGGGTTTAGAGCCTCTATAACTAGGCTATCTACACGAGACGTAGACATATAACTGAGCTAAAATCACCCTAAAAACTAGGCTAGTTACGATTGAATTGACAAAATAATATTCTCTCTAAAAATATTTTCTGAGATTGGACACTAAAGTGAATAATTGGTCTTGTATAGTGGAGACACGAAACGGGGTTTAGAGCCTCTATAACTAGGCTATCTACACGAGACGTAGACATATAACTGAGCTAAAATCACCCTAAAAACTAGGCTAGTTACGATTGAATTGACAAAATAATATTCTCTAAAAAATATTTTCTGAGATTGGACACTAAAGTGAATAATTGGTCTTGTATAGTGGAGACACGAAACGGGGTTTAGAGCCTCTATAACTAGGCTATCTACACGAGACGTAGACATATAACTGAGCTAAAATCACCCTAAAAACTAGGCTAGTTACGATTGAATTGACAAAATAATATTCTCTCTAAAAATATTTTCTGAGATTGGACACTAAAGTGAATAATTGGTCTTGTATAGTGGAGACACGAAACGGGGTTTAGAGCCTCTATAACTAGGCTATCTACACGAGACGTAGACATATAACTGAGCTAAAATCACCCTAAAAACTAGGCTAGTTACGATTGAATTGACAAAATAATATTCTCTCTAAAAATATTTTCTGAGATTGGACACTAAAGTGAATAATTGGTCTTGTATAGTGGAGACACGAAACGGGGTTTAGAGCCTCTATAACTAGGCTATCTACACGAGACGTAGACATATAACTGAGCTAAAATCACCCTAAAAACTAGGCTAGTTACGATTAAATTGACAAAATAATATTTTCTCTAAAAATATTTTCTGAGATTGGACACTAAAGTGAATAATTGGTCTTGTATGGTGGAGACACGAAACGGGGTTTAGAGCCTCTATAACTAGGCTATCTACACGAGACGTAGACATATAACTGAGCTAAAATCACCCTAAAAACTAGGCTAGTTACGATTGAATTGACAAAATAATATTATCTCTAAAAAATATTTTCTGAGATTGGACACTAAAGTGAATAATTGGTCTTGTATAGTGGAGACACGAAACGGGGTTTAGAGCCTCTATAACTAGGCTATCTACACGAGACGTAGACATATAACTGAGCTAAAATCACCCTAAAAACTAGGCTAGTTACGATTGAATTGACAAAATAATATTCTCTCTAAAAATATTTTCTGAGATTGGACACTAAAGTGAATAATTGGTCTTGTATAGTGGAGACACGAAACGGGGTTTAGAGCCTCTATAACTAGGCTATCTACACGAGACGTAGACATATAACTGAGCTAAAATCACCCTAAAAACTAGGCTAGTTACGATTGAATTGACAAAATAATATTCTCTCTAAAAATATTTTCTGAGATTGGACACTAAAGTGAATAATTGGTCTTGTATAGTGGAGACACGAAACGGGGTTTAGAGCCTCTATAACTAGGCTATCTACACGAGACGTAGACATATAACTGAGCTAAAATCACCCTAAAAACTAGGCTAGTTACGATTGAATTGACAAAATAATATTCTCTCTAAAAATATTTTCTGAGATTGGACACTAAAGTGAATAATTGGTCTTGTATAGTGGAGACACGAAACGGGGTTTAGAGCCTCTATAACTAGGCTATCTACACGAGACGTAGACATATAACTGAGCTAAAATCACCCTAAAAACTAGGCTAGTTACGATTGAATTGACAAAATAATATTCTCTCTAAAAAATATTTTCTGAGATTGGACACTAAAGTGAATAATTGGTCTTGTATAGTGGAGACACGAAACGGGGTTTAGAGCCTCTATAACTAGGCTATCTACACGAGACGTAGACATATAATAGAGCTAAAATCACCCTAAAAACTAGGCTAGTTACGATTGAATTGACAAAATAATATTCTCTCTAAAAATATTTTCTGAGATTGGACACTAAAGTGAATAATTGGTCTTGTATAGTGGAGACACGAAACGGGGTTTAGAGCCTCTATAACTAGGCTATCTACACGAGACGTAGACATATAACTGAGCTAAAATCACCCTAAAAACTAGGCTAGTTACGATTGAATTGACAAAATAATATTCTCTCTAAAAATATTTTCTGAGATTGGACACTAAAGTGAATAATTGGTCTTGTATAGTGGAGACACGAAACGGGGTTTAGAGCCTCTATAACTAGGCTATCTACACGAGACGTAGACATATAACTGAGCTAAAATCACCCTAAAAACTAGGCTAGTTACGATTGAATTGACAAAATAATATTCTCTCTAAAAATATTTTCTGAGATTGGACACTAAAGTGAATAATTGGTCTTGTATAGTGGAGACACGAAACGGGGTTTAGAGCCTCTATAACTAGGCTATCTACACGAGACGTAGACATATAACTGAGCTAAAATCACCCTAAAAACTAGGCTAGTTACGATTGAATTGACAAAATAATATTCTCTCTAAAAATATTTTCTGAGATTGGACACTAAAGTGAATAATTGGTCTTGTATAGTGGAGACACGAAACGGGGTTTAGAGCCTCTATAACTAGGCTATCTACACGAGACGTAGACATATAACTGAGCTAAAATCACCCTAAAAACTAGGCTAGTTACGATTGAATTGACAAAATAATATTCTCTCTAAAAATATTTTCTGAGATTGGACACTAAAGTGAATAATTGGTCTTGTATAGTGGAGACACGAAACGGGGTTTAGAGCCTCTATAACTAGGCTATCTACACGAGACGTAGACATATAACTGAGCTAAAATCACCCTAAAAACTAGGCTAGTTACGATTGAATTGACAAAATAATATTCTCTCTAAAAATATTTTCTGAGATTGGACACTAAAGTGAATAATTGGTCTTGTATAGTGGAGACACGAAACGGGGTTTAGAGCCTCTATAACTAGGCTATCTACACGAGACGTAGACATATAACTGAGCTAAAATCACCCTAAAAACTAGGCTAGTTACGATTGAATTGACAAAATAATATTCTCTCTAAAAATATTTTCTGAGATTGGACACTAAAGTGAATAATTGGTCTTGTATAGTGGAGACACGAAACGGGGTTTAGAGCCTCTATAACTAGGCTATCTACACGAGACGTAGACATATAACTGAGCTAAAATCACCCTAAAAACTAGGCTAGTTACGATTGAATTGACAAAATAATATTCTCTCTAAAAATATTTTCTGAGATTGGACACTAAAGTGAATAATTGGTCTTGTATAGTGGAGACACGAAACGGGGTTTAGAGCCTCTATAACTAGGCTATCTACACGAGACGTAGACATATAACTGAGCTAAAATCACCCTAAAAACTAGGCTAGTTACGATTGAATTGACAAAATAATATTCTCTCTAAAAATATTTTCTGAGATTGGACACTAAAGTGAATAATTGGTCACGAAACGGGGTTTAGAGCCTCTATAACTAGGCTATCTACACGAGACGTAGACATATAACTGAGCTAAAATCACCCTAAAAACTAGGCTAGTTACGATTGAATTGACAAAATAATATTCTCTCTAAAAATATTTTCTGAGATTGGACACTAAAGTGAATAATTGGTCTTGTATAGTGGAGACACGAAACGGGGTTTAGAGCCTCTATAACTAGGCTATCTACACGAGACGTAGACATATAACTGAGCTAAAATCACCCTAAAAACTAGGCTAGTTACGATTGAATTGACAAAATAATATTCTCTCTAAAAATATTTTCTGAGATTGGACACTAAAGTGAATAATTGGTCTTGTATAGTGGAGACACGAAACGGGGTTTAGAGCCTCTATAACTAGGCTATCTACACGAGACGTAGACATATAACTGAGCTAAAATCACCCTAAAAACTAGGCTAGTTACGATTGAATTGACAAAATAATATTCTCTCTAAAAATATTTTCTGAGATTGGACACTAAAGTGAATAATTGGTCTTGTATAGTGGAGACACGAAACGGGGTTTAGAGCCTCTATAACTAGGCTATCTACACGAGACGTAGACATATAACTGAGCTAAAATCACCCTAAAAACTAGGCTAGTTACGATTGAATTGACAAAATAATATTCTCTCTAAAAATATTTTCTGAGATTGGACACTAAAGTGAATAATTGGTCTTGTATAGTGGAGACACGAAACGGGGTTTAGAGCCTCTATAACTAGGCTATCTACACGAGACGTAGACATATAACTGAGCTAAAATCACCCTAAAAACTAGGCTAGTTACGATTGAATTGACAAAATAATATTCTCTCTAAAAATATTTTCTGAGATTGGACACTAAAGTGAATAATTGGTCTTGTATAGTGGAGACACGAAACGGGGTTTAGAGCCTCTATAACTAGGCTATCTACACGAGACGTAGACATATAATAGAGCTAAAATCACCCTAAAAACTAGGCTAGTTACGATTGAATTGACAAACCCTAGAATTTTTGTTTATGGTTTGCATTTCCCAATGTTGATATGTATGATAAAGGTGTTTGTTATTAGCATATACATTTGGATATCAATGCAAATATAATTAAACCGTTCAGAGAGAGAGAGAGAGAGGGAAAGGGAGAGACGAACTAAATGGACGAATATATCGAAGATACTTATAAACGAAAGCTTGACTCTAATATCTGTGGATAGAGTATTTATTAATCAAGAAAATAAGTTCTCGGTAATGTTTACTCTATATATTCATCTAAACATATGGACAAAATGACCCGCAGAGCCAGTTCACCTATGTAATTGCAAATTCTCATTACAAGCAACCCAATTCCTCCATATGACAATCAAAGGTTTGATGTTCTCCACTTCCCTTTACCTAATAAATTGTTTCTCTGTGTATGAAAGAGACAAGAGGCAAAACTACTCATAAACAATTTTACCTCCTATTGTCCCCTTTCCCCCGGTCAGAACAGAATGATTAGTACAGAACCATATTCAAGGTGCACTGGAATGTAACAATGTCATAGGGTGAGGGATAGACACATTTACGGAGTTAATTCCATACTTTACTTGTTGAGCTGAAAAATTACGGGGAAATTTAAGTTAACTGTTGGCTTTGAATGATGGGCAGAAAAGTGGTGGGAATAAGTTACAAAGCGGGTGCCCTCTGTCTCTGCAGAGTGAGAGGTGTACGCTGGGACAGCTGTGAAGAACACTGATTATAATAATGGCATAACAGTAATATACATGCAATGTTCACAATGTGGAGAGATTGTAGACAATATGGTGGAGAAGAGTAGAGATCACATGCCTTTGACTGCACCCTATCAGAGGCATTTTGCATATGCGAATAATACCTCATACGCCCACAACAGTGTCCCTGTACGGAGAAAGAGGCTGTACGGGGATAAGGGGGTAACATACGATTGAGCAAACCTAACCTCTGGGAAACTTTTTAATCAAGAATGCTAATATGATCTTTCAAAGACACACACACACACACTTGTGTTTCGATAAACACTAATGTTTCACTGCATGCACGTGCATATCAGTATATGTTATGGCTCTAGCCATCTCTCTCTCTCTCTCTCTGTAGGAATAGTGGTTTGGCAGGAAAGTCACAGGGACCGCACTTTCTACCAATTATTATCTTCCGCAGCTAACTCAGCGCATTACAGGTTGCCAGGGTAGCTCATGAACAAGATATATCCACTGATATTTTAACAACCAATCATGTTATGGATATACCTTGGTTTCTGGAAGAGAAAAACATGCGTAGGAACTATTTAAGATATACTAAAATTTAGCAACCACGCTAGGCCTGAAAAGACCAATTATATCACAGTTCGGTATAAAGAGGATGGCCGCAACCTCATCCACGTGGCAGCTGTATGTGTGTGTGTGTGTTGGGTTTAAATGCCGATATAACTATGTTAAGGTTAATTATTACATGATTAAGTCTATGCAAGGGTAATTATATATTATGTGCAGTAAAATGTATAAGTTAGATAAGAGACTGTCACCCTATATAATTATTAATAACTATATGCGTAATCATAAACTAAGTGCACTGTGAGTGATGGCAGATAATATCTGTAGGACGGTGACTCCGAGGACCCTTAGTTTGTAAAACCCTGTTGGTTATTGTTAAGGTGTCCATTATGTGGGCTGCTGGATCACTATACTCTGTTTCAGCGACGCTGAAGTGAGAACGGCTCACCTAGATGTCAATTAGTCTAGCTGATTGGCTCATGCGACCGTGTTCAATGTCTCGTCTTTAAGTTATTATTAATTCTTAAAGGTTTAAATAATCACGGTCGTACAAGTCAATCAGCTGGAACTATTTACATCTACCTGATCGCTGAAACAGTATAGTCATTAGTATATAACAGACAGCACCTGGTCATGCTAATGCTACCACAGAAAGTGAACAGGCAGTCAGACAGTCAGTAGCCAACCATCCATTCCCGTTAAATAGATGGGGAGGATTAGCGAGGGACATTAGAAAGGGAACAATGATGACCGGGAGAAAATGAATACAATAAACACCTTCCAAAGCAAGTATTTTAACATTCGGAACAACATTCACCAGGTCTCAATATCATTGATGTGTTAATAGTTCATGCATCGACCATGAACCTCCCGACCGTGGTTCCCCTTTATTGTTTTGGCTACAATCATACATTTTATTGAGGCTAGTGCTTGATAATTTCATCTAGCACTGGAGCCACGGCGGTCGAGTGGCAAGCATGCTCACGTGTGAATTTGCTTGACCTGGGTTCGATCCCAGCCAAGGCGGACATATTTAGTGGGTGTGAAACTCAGGTGTCTGAAGCAACTGCCAGCAGCCCCTTCTCTGTATCCTCCTACTTTCTCTATCCTAGTTTCAAAGCCAAAGGCGGATGTTGTGCATACCTGCACAACAAATTCACTTGCTCTCGTATTTCCGATTTTGGCTCCTCTTAATTCTCCACTTTATGGCTCAAACTTTCCTGTCATTTTCATATTAAATATTTATGTGATATCTGTCTTTCCCCTAACTCTACCGACTTTCCCAAATTGTTTGATTATCTAAACTCTAAAGTGGAACATATTCTAGCCATTTCTCCTTATCTCCATTTTAGGAGATTTCAACGTTCATCACCACCAATGGCTCTCCTCTAATTCTACTGACCAACTTGGTGAACAAGCCTACGTCTTTTCTATCCTAAATGACCTAGAGCAGTTGGTTAAGTAACCTACCCATATCCCGGATCGCCTCGGAGATCAGCCCAACATTCTTGACTTGTTTCTAACTTCTAACCCTTCTTCTTATATTGTCGATCTTTTCTCTCCTTTGGGCTCCTCCGACCAGAAACTTATCTCTGTCATCTGTCCAATCTCTCCAGTACGGCCACCTGATCCTCTTAGCAGGCGGCGCTTGTGGCACTTTGGTGCTGATGACTGGGAGGCTCTCCGGCAGTACTTCTTTGATTTCCCATGGAATTAATATTGCTTCTGTGGCCGAGGACCCGAGGAGAGTGCTGAACGCATTACCGAGGTAATCCTATCCGGCATGGAGGCATACATTCCATTTTCTTTCTCTGTCTAGTGCAAAAATTCTTTGTTTACTCATGATTTTTCTACTGCTGTCTGCAATAAGGAGGAAGCATTTAAACGGTACCGATGCCTTAACACTCAAGAATCTCATTCTTCCTATGTTTCTGCCCGGAATCAAGCCAAATCTGTTCTTCGACTTGCCAAACACTCTTTCATCAATAATAAATGCACTGAACTATCCTACTCTAGCTCTTCCCATCTAGCATTCTAGCATCTAGCCTAAAATCTCTCCAACAATTTTCTGCCTTGTCTTTCCCTCCCCTTTTCCACTCTGATGGCACAACCATCACTTCTTCCTCTGACAAAGCTGAATTATTCGCTCAAACTTTCGCTAAAAACTCCACCTTGGATGATTTTGGTGCTATTCATCCCTCTCCACCCCCCTCTCTCCTAATTATGCCTAATATCCTAATCTCTTCTAAAGATGTATTTCCACCCTCTCTGGGCTTAGTACATAGAAGGCGTGTGGTCCGAATGATGTTCCTCCTGTTGTACTCAAAAACTGTTCTTCCGTGCTAACTCCCTGCCTAGGCAAACTCTTTTGTCTCTGTCTCTTCTCTAACGTCTTCCCTTCTTGCTGGAAGTTTGCTCTCATTCAACCTGTCCCAAAGAAGGGTGACCATTCTCAACCCTCCAACTATCGTCCAATTGGTCTCATCTCTTGTGTCTCTAAAGTTTTTGAAACTATTCTTACTTTCAAATTTCTTAAGCATTTATCTTCTCATAATCTACTCTCAGATAGCCAGTATGGCTTCCTTAACACCTTACGAGCGGCCTATGCGGTTTATTTATGTGTACCGCACAGCGGGGTGTTTTTAGCCAAAATAGGGCTGTTTACGTGATCATTTTCATGCCTAAATAAGACCCAGAACGTAAAACAAGTACCTATCCCTGAAAGGGCATAAACAGAGCTTTCGAATGACACCATAACGATCCTTGTATGATGGATAGTTTTCTTGCAATAACCGTGCAACGCGAGTGCAAAAAGCAGGTAATTCGGTACTTTCAGTACATAATTGAGTATGTAGCGAGTGAGGGAGGGAGGAGGGAGCTGAGATTCGTGTCAGTAGGTTCGCCGCGGTGGTCTGGAGCAGTCATACGCTCGCTAGTCTCCTGCCACCACTTGTCTCTCTCTCTCAGCCACATTACGTGCTGAAATTGCCACTCGAGTTATGTCGAGCGCCGCCACATAGTCCAGCTTTATTTAACTCGACTTATGTTGCTCGCCGCTAAATAAGGGTTAAGGGTCGCTCTATTGGAGATCTTCTTTCATATCTTACTAATTCCTGGTCATCCTCCTTTCGGGACTTCGGTGAGACCTTTTCTATTGCGCTAGACATATCGAAGGCCTTCAATATAAGAGTTATAGAGATATAAGAGTTTCTACCGTATTATGTCGATATTATGTAATTCACTTCCATTCTCTCGTATATTGTATATGATTCGTGTATTTCTATGTAATATTCCCTAATATCAATATGTCCTTTTCCTTTATCCGTATAACGTTTATGCTTAGAACGTGGCGACGACCTAAATTACATAAATGTGTTAATAGTTCTACTCAGTCTTTCTTAACTCCTTCCGTACTGGCCACGTCTTTTTATTTGCTTCTAGCTACTAGTAGACGATATTTTTCAGCATAAAAAGGGCCTCTACCAATTAAGCGGCTTCGAACTATCTCAATTAAGCCTTTATTCTACCACAGATCCTTCTTAAGCTGCACAAAATCATCTAAATATAGCTAGAATAAATTAAAAAATACGTCGCTGTACAGAAGGGGTTAAACCTATCCTACGATTACCTTATCTCAGAGACCCTAATCTGTTTACAATAGGAGTACTCGGCTAAATTATACGAGGTTAAGGGGAGATGGGGCTTTTTTCGGTTCCCCCTTCTTTCTCAAGTTTAGCCCCATTAGTGTTCTGTTCGTGTCATTTAGGTGTCGATTTTTTCCTGGCAAGCGATAGCAAGCTTGTAATTTAAGAGGAACCGGCCTTCAGTCGGAACATATTTCTATCGAAAAAAGTAAAAATTTATCTTGAAGGAGGGTCTATATGGGGGAGTGTTTTTTTAAGCTTGATGGAGGTCTAGGGAGGAAACTAATATTATAAAATGATACATAAATGATCAAATAAAAGTGAACCAAAGAATATGCATGCTAGGTTGTTGTTGTTGTTCCACAGTCTGTCTGACCGAGCAGCCCCAAGGTTCCGAGCAAGGGCAAATCCATAACCCCCACAGAACTCTCCCTGCTTACCACTAAGAAAGCCATGGTGACTGAAGCCGCTCCCATGCGAGGAGCTGAGGACGGCGTGGAAATGCCCGGGACACCAAAGCCCCACCCAAGGCCCTGTGCCCCTCACCAATTATAAAGGGAAAGTTGAGGGGCAGAGCAAAAATGTGATGCTTTGGCTCCCAGTGTGCTAATCTTGAGGTTGGCAGTAGGGAGGTCAAGCCACGGAAGAGACACCGTCACATGAGATCTACAAAATATATAAGTAAAAGGAACAGTCAGAGTAAGCTATGGGTATGGCAGAAAATGCTCCACTCTCACTCTGATAGACCAGCCCATCACCACAGTATATGCTATGTTAGATAGGTCGGCTTAGGATATGCTGCGTAAAAATAGTGTTGGTTTACAGGTTATATTAGTAAACTAGCAGGGCACTTGGTAGAGCGCATATACCTTCGCCTACACTGGATGGTTCTTTACCATTAATATTATAGACCTACATTTTCTTCAGAGTTCTGAATCTGGGCTCTAGGATGTGATCATGATCACCTCCTAAATTGAAGTCGGTTCAAAAATTTGTGAGATATCTTGTTTACAGACAAACAGACAAACAAACGGAGACGAAAACATAAACTTCAGGTCAGACGATACAAATGGCCAATTATTCTAACAATTGATGCTTTCTTTCAGGTAGCAGTAAATATGAACAGTCAGCTACACATTCATGGACCCCCATAAATGAGAGAGAGAGAGAGAGAGAGAGAGAGAGAGAGAGAGAGAGAGAGAGAGAGAGAGAGAGAGAGAGAGAGAGAGAGAGAGAGAGAGAGAGAGAGAGAGAGAGAGAGAGAGAGAGAGAGAGAGAATCACTTGGTCGAATTGTACACTCGTTTGTTTTTCTGTTAAATCTCAACCGATATTCACGAAAGTTGCTGGGCAAATAGGATCCAATGGGAGGGTGTGAGGATGAGTTGTTACGGTGCTTTTAATCATAATGTTTTATAGGTACCCACTCTTCCATGTTAGTTAGTACAGTGTTTATTATATGTATTCACTAAGTTATTCTAAACGTATGGATATATAAGCGTATTATAACGTAATGACAGTGAAGCAATATTCACATGAGTAGTTGATTAACCTTTGATTCTACCCCCCCCCCCCTCTCTCTCTCTTGCTCTCACTAGTTACCCGTAGATATCACTATCAGTAAATGCTACATAAGAGTGTGTTAAGTGTGACATTACTAATATGCCTATTTACAATACAATGTTTATTAACACATCACAATATGGAAAACATTGACCAATAATTATAAACATGCTACGCATAATATAATGAAGTGTAAGCACACATTCGTTGGATGGGACTTTGAGACATGATGATCATAATGTTCTGTTGTGAGTCAATATTCTCACTTGTCAATTTCCTTGTAGGACCTTGTATTAAACTTTTAGCTAGAGCGAAGTTTAAAGTGAAACTATCTTCATATATACTATGCATTTACATTAGCGCTAGATGGGGTTTCAGTTGTATACATGATTACAGTTGTAATATAACGAGATAATAATACTATAATACGCGGTGACCACCCGGACTTCTCTCCAGTTCTGAATGATATTATCAAGCACTAGCCTCAATAATATGTATGATTGTAGCCAAAACAATATGCGTGAACCAAGGTTCATGGTCGATGCATGAGCTATTAACACGGATATTATATTCGATTGTTGTTTCAGGAATGAATGGAGGAACTTTGTTAGGAAGAACATATGAAGGTATTTGTAACCTGTTTATCATACCAATGATATTGAGGCTTGGTGAATGTTGTTCTGAATGTTAGAGTGCTCGCTTTTGGCAGGCGTTTATTATATTAATTCTCTCCCTGTCAACATTGTTCCCTTTATACTGTCCCTTGCTAATCCTCTCTATTTAACGGGATGGAAAGGTTGGCTACTGATTGTCTGACTGCCTATTACACTTTCTGTGATAGCATTAGATAACCAGTAGTGCTGTCTGTTATATACTAATATCTATACTGTTTCAGCGACACTGGGGTGATAATGGCCCAAGTAATAATAATAATAATAATTAAAGTTGCAAGCAACGTTGTCCGGGGTTCGACGGTTTTGCAAGCAGGGTATTGTGTTGGATACAAATGCTGTGTCACAGATATCAAAAGATCATTTAACTTATCGGGCATGGATAAACTACAGAAGGAGCAGATTGTGCAAACAAACAAGAGCGAGAGAGGGAGAGATTGGCTGTAAAAGGGATCTGCCTCTATCACTTTAGTAACAGAGTTGTAGATATGTGGAATAGGCTACCGAGTGCTATAATGGGATCAAGAACAATAGAGCTTTAACTTGAAATTAGATAGAACGAGATGGGTTGGGTGTGAAAGGGATCTGCCATGTGTAGGTCAATCGGCTCTGGAGACTCCCGTTTTCTTATTTTTTGTATTTTCTCATTTGTGAAGGAGAGAGAGGGAGTATGGCGAGATAATAGGAAGTCGTAAACGTAAGGAAGATAGCGATAAATATGAGAGAGAGAGAAAGAGCGCGGGATGGGTTGTGTGTGAAAGGTATATGACATGTGTGGGCCAATCGGCTCTCTGCAGACTCCGGTTTTCTTATGTTCTCATTTGTGAGAGAGAGAGAGAGAGACTAGGATGTCATAAATGTAAGGAAGACAGAGATAAATGAGAGAGTTTTTATGAGATGGGTTGGGTGTGAAAAGGATCTGTCTTGTGTGGGCCAATTGGCTCTCTACAGACTCCCATTTTCTTATGTTCCTATTTCTTACAATTGTGTTTTGGTTGCAGGTATATGATAACATGGGTGTATAGTAAGTACCGTAGTGTAAATAACAGGTAACGTTTATGAGATGGGTTGAGTGTGAAAAGGACCTGCCTTATGTGGGCCACTTGGCTCTCTGCAGACTCCCATTTTCATCTTGGTTGCATGTGTAAGGGATCTGCCTTATTTGTACCGGTGTGCAAACAAACAAGAGTGAGAGAGAAAGAGATTGGCTGTGTAAGGGATCTGCCTCTATTCGCTTGGTAAAAGAGTTGTAGATATATGGAATAGGCTACCAAGTGCTATAGTGGGATCAATAACAATAGAGCTTCAACATAAAATTTGATAAGACGAGATAAATTGGGTGTGAAAGGGATCTGCCGTGTGTAGGCCAATCGGCTCTCTGCAGACTCCCATTTTCATCTTGGTAGCATGTGTAAGGAACTGCCTCCTTTGTACCAGTGTGCAAATAAGAGAGAGAGATTGGCTGTGTAAGGGATCTGCCTCTCGTAAAAGAGTCGTAGATATGTGAAATAGGCTACCTAATGCTATAGTGGGATCAAGAACAATAGAGAATTTCAAGATAAAATCAGATAGTCATATGGACGAAATGAGTTGGATATGAAAGGGATCTGCTTTTTGTGGGCCACTTGTCTCTCTGCAGATTCCCATGTTCATCTTGTAAGGGATCTGCCTCATTTGTATCGGTGTGCAAACAAACGAGCGACAGAGAGACTGGGTGTGTAAGGCATCTGCCTCTATTCGTTTAGTAACAGAGTTGTAGATATGTGGAATAGGCTACCGAGTCCTATAGCCAATCGGCTCTCTGCAGACTCCTGTTTACTTATGTTCTCATTTTTGAGAGAGAGAGCGAGGCTCCCTATTTCCTATTCTCATGAACTATTACAGTATGTCGTAATCGTAAGGAAGACAGCGATAAAGAAGAGAGAGAGAGAGAGATAACTAATGCGTAGCCTATAGCAAAACTCAAACAAGCACACACATAGCTACACAAGACCATCACACAAGCACACACACCCCTATCTAGCGACGAACTGTCATACACACTCCCCCCCATACCCATTCCATCACTTCGTATGTACGATATTATTTCCGTCTTTTTTACTGTGTATGGATTAAGTTATTGGTGTTCACTCTTGACATATGTGTCCTGCTACTTCTGTATGCATACATAATAGCATGAAAGTGATCAATACGCGCATATAAAGCTATGTATCTCGTATATCGGGGTTCTCTTCCCTTCCATCGGTCCACCTCTTATACCTCCCTCCCTCCTCCCTATCCCATATGTGTAAACATTATATTTTAGCGTTGAAGGTAAATACGTACTTCCGATAAATATCTAGCCTTGTATTTAAATCATGAATCCTGTTTAATGTCATTATTTAATAGAAACATGTGTAAGGGTTACATTTATACACAGGATAAGATAAGCAAATACAAACCTCAGAGCATAATCATTGGCGATGAGAAGGTGGTTGTAGGCAGTGTTGCCAGTTGTAGCGCTACATATTATCGCTAGATGTAGAGCTATATTTACTTCAGTTTAGCAGCCATTTTTTCATATCTAGAGACATTTACTCGGGATAATTTGAACATTTCAGACATTCTAGTTATATTACATTGTAAAATTTGCAAAACAAACTAAGCAAAACTCTTTAGGAATTGCAGCATTATTCTACCATTGTTTGACTATGTAGCAACATGCTAGCGACTTTTGAGTAAGGATCTAGCGGTATTTTGGGGTAACACTTAGGCAGTGTTGCCAGTTGTATCACTACATATTACCGCTAAATGTAGAGCTATTTACTTCAATCTAGCAGCCATTTCTTTTATATCTAGAGACATTTACTAGGGATACATTGAAAATTTCAGACATTCTAGTCATACTACATTATAAAATTTGAAAAACAAACAAACCAAAACTCTTTAGAAATTGCAGCATTATTCTATATTCTAACATTGTTTGACTATGTAGCAACATGCTAGCGACTTTTGAGAAAGGATCTAGCGGTATTTTGTGGTAACACTTAGGAGGGTAAAATACGAGTCACACGGGCAATTGCCAAAACTTTAAAGGTCCATATCATTGTTATTAAAGTAAGCATTTGGCAAAGGGAGGAATTGCTAAAAACCTTAGATAATGCTCTGTTATTCACCAAAAATAAATGTTAATTATCATTATTATTTGGTAGGGTAGGTATGTATAGGTAGGTTGGGTAAATAATTGGTGGAATTTGTAGGGACTCGAACTGTTTTGAGAGAGTTAAATAACAAAAAAATTATAGATCTGAATAATAAAGTGATTATGTTATTAAGCAAAACTGGGGGATGCGTGGAAGCCTATAGACTGTAGATGGTAAACTTTGTGTGGGTAGCGAATGCGGTTTTAAAGTAATTTAACCCGTTGAGCCCCGGCTAGTTATAATATTTTGTTCACCCCAGTCCCAAGCCATTTTCACTTCTTTTTTTTGTTTGCTAAAATGGAAGACAAGGATGAGAAATGAAAAAAAAAAGAAAAAAAAATCACCTCGGACATTTTTTTTTTTGGGGGTGGGGGGGTCGGTGGGGGGGGGGGGGGGGGGGTTGGGAGCCTCAAAAAAATGTGTTGAGCCAAAATGGAAGAGAATGGTGAGAAATGAAGACAAAAATAAAAAAAAAAAATCATTTCGGTCATTTGGGGGGCGGGGGGGGGGGGGGGGGGTTTCAATAGTTCGTCTCCCCCGCATGACCACCCGCCCGGGAGCACTAGGGTAAAAACTGAGTATGGCATTGTACGGCATACATCCTAAGGAGTGTCTCACATAAATCTCAAGCCTCTAGCTCCCATACGACCGGAGTAATGAAGGTTCAAAGTGGCGGTGAACTAAGGGTGTAAACTATCCCCACTAAGCCCACCACCAACCAGCCGCGCGGCTGTCTCGGCCCGCTCACACCTACTGGCCCGGCTCCCACACACACTACGGTACCTCCCCCTCCTATTCTCCCGCCATTTCCTACCTTACGAGCCACGTAAGTGTTTTTTATATGTCGGACGCACGTGATGCGTCGCTGGGAGTTGGTGATCAAACACTGCCGACGCAACACGTGCGACGCTGGGTCTCACCGGGTTAAGAATAGACAGTTTTCAATGCTGCGGCCAAACTATTCCACCCATTTATATTCATTTGGTATCAATACGTTCGGAATCGCGAGCCTCACCCAACTACGCAAGCATGGCTTTGATCATCGGCGCAGCTTTCAAGATGTGGAATTTTAAGTGGAATTCGAGGTTTTTTCAAGATTGCCGGAAAAGAACCCACATGCAAAATCAAAACCTTCTCTATAACATTTGCGGAGCATTAGTAGTGAAGTCCGTATGCCAAAGCCCAGTCGTTTCCTATGAGTGGGAGAGACGGTATTTAGGCGTCAAGTTTTTCGGGAAATCGGCTGCCACGGACCTGTTTGACCGCCATGTCGGATGTTTAGCATATCAAAAGTTGCCCATTACAAAAACGCACCTCCTGTGAAAGTTTGATCCCGATCCAAAAAGCGGTTCTGGAGTTATTGCGTCCAAACCAGCGCGTAAGAAGAATTTGGATGAAAAACCAGGTTTAATGATTACAATAGGGGTTCCCCGTAGGGGTCGAACCCCTAATAATAGTTCTTAAAGCTAGCGCATGCTAAGCCAGCTAAGGATAGCCCAATAAGGCCGATTAGGCGTATTTCCATTGGGGTCCTGTACTACTACCCCCTTCCCTCGCTCATGAGAGATGGTAACGACTCAGTGCTTGTGAAAAATCTTTAATGCGCCGAGCGTGGGCGCGATCCCGGGCCTTCTGGGTGGAAGTCCAAGACGCTGGTCACTACACCAGCGAGCCGGTGTAGATGTCAATAGTTCCAGCTGATTGGCTTGTGCGACCGTGATTAGTTAAACCTTTAAAAATATATAATTACTAAAAGACGAGACATTGAACACGGTCGCATGAGCCAATCTGCAAGAATTATTGACATCTAGGTGAGTCGTTCCTAGCTCAGCGTCGCCGAAAGAGAGTATAGTGATCCAGCAGCCCACATAATGGACACATTAACAATACCCAACAGACTTTGACAAACTAATGGTCCTCCAGATATTATCTGCCATCAGTCACAGTGCACTTGGTTTATGAATACGCATATAGTTATAAATAATTTATAAGGGGACAGTCTCTTATCAAACTTATACACTTTAATGCACATAATATATAATTACCCTTGCATAGATTTAATCATGTAATATTAAACATTAACATAGTTATATCGGCATTTAATAAGTAGAAAGTGCGGTCCCTGTGACTCTTCTGCCAAACCACTACGCAGAGAGAGAGAGAGAGAGAGAGAGAGAGAGAGAGAGAGAGAGAGAGAGAGAGAGAGAGAGAGATGGCAATAGCCATAATATACACTGATATGCGCATGCATATAGTGAACCAATAGTGTTTATCGAACCACAAGTGTGTGTGGATGGGGTGGGGGAAAACACAGGAAAGCGCTATGATTCTTTATTCTCTAACTTTTCGGATGTATTACCCATCTTCAGAGAGACGTTGTCTCTCTGAAGATGGGTAATACATAGCCCGAAAAGTTAGAGAATAAAAATCATAGCGCTGTATGAATGAATGGGTTTTCGTTCTGTAAAGAGGGATGTGAGTGGTCATTTTGAGTTTGCTCGATGTAATAATAGTTTGTAGTACAGCCTTTAATACAATGAAATGATTGTATGAATCATTACCATAATCAATATATCTATTGTATATGCCAATACAAAATAGTTAAAAGTATATAACTTCAGAAGAATATTGAAATATTTAGCATTACATGTTCTGCAGACAGTAGCCATCATACATTAGCCAACCTTATTTCACCAATGTGGAGCCTGGCGATTTCGATTTGCTTCATAAATATTTGTGCAACAGATTAGGAATGTCAACGAATCATGCTAAAATGTGAAGTTATGCACGACACAAATATATTGTTAACAGCATTATAAGCATAATGCAAAATAATTAGCCAAAATACAAGTTTCAGTCCATTTTCATAAATATAGATCGGGCACGGATTATGTAAAGTAATCGATAGGTGTGACCCATGGTAGAGCAAGGAAATAGTCTGACTATTATCATACGATGTTGACACAATTTGTATAAGTCTACCCAACATGTCACGTTTAACAAATAAGTAAAATGGAAAACAAGCAACAACATATATACTGATCCTTACGAGGCTGCTTGTAAATATGATTGCAAAAGGGCAGAAACACATATAACGATATGGAGTAAAGTAAGTCCACATATAACGTCATTATCACCATATAAGGCATTGTTTTTGTTTCTGTGTTACACACATTATACTTGCGTGACCCGCCATCGAATGTTGTCATATTTGATAACTTGCATCTACTATTGGCCTATATATAACCTGTTTAAAATCCATATTCTAATTTGGTGTCACATAAGTCGTGGGGATAAATATGCTATAATTAATGATATACTGTAGTATAGATTTTCGCCTACTCTTATGACTTCAGAAAGCTACCTTACATTTGTTATTTTTTTAACTGTACTATTTCTTTAAAATAATACAGTATTGTCTGTTCTTTTATATGCAGTGCAAGCTCAGGCAACTAATAACATATTCTCACACAATTGACAACAGTGATTGTCATTGGTCGACCATCACTCTCTAACCTAGTCCTGTGTGTGTGTGTGTCTTTGAAAGATCATATTAGCATTCTTGATTAAAAAGTTTCCCAGAGGTTAGGTTTGCTCAATCGTATGTTACCCCCTTATCCCCGTACAGCCTCTTTCTCCGTACAGGGACACTGTTGTGGGCGTATGAGGTATTGTTCGCATATGCAAAATGCCTCTGATAGGGTGCAGTCAAAGGCATGTGATCTCTACTCTTCTCCACCATATTGTCTATGGTTATGCTGGCTGGGGCGTTCTTGAAAACTAATTGAGTGGTGTAAAGTTGAGTCGTCTGCATATGAATGGATGGGACTAGATGTACAGTTGAGAAGATAATTTATAAAGATTAGAAAGAGAATAGGAGATAGGACAGAACCCTGATGAACACCGGAATTGATAGGATGAGGAATTGAGCGATGGCCTTCCACAACCGCAACTATGGAACGGCCGGAAAGGAAATTAGAGACAAAGGCACAGATGGAGGGACAGAAACCGAAGGAGGGCAGTTTGGAAATTAAAGATTTGTGCCAGACTCTATCGAAGGCCTTCGATATGTCTAGTGCAACAGAAAAAGTCTCACCGAAGTCCCGAAAGTTGGATGACCAAGAGTTAGTAGGATATGAAAGAAGATCACCAGTAGAGCGACCCTTAAGGAAGCCATACTGGCGATCTGAGAGCAGATTATGAGAAGAGAAATGCTTAAGAAATTTGGAAGCAAGAATAGTTTCAAAAACTTTAGAGATACAAGAGATGAGAGCAATTTGACGATAGTTGGAGTGTTGAGAGCGGTCACCCTTCTTTGGGACAGGTTGAATGAGAGCAAACTTCCAGCAAGAAGAAAAGACGTTAGAGGAGAGACAGAGACGAAAGAGTTTGCCTAGGCAGGGGGTCAGCACGGAAGCACAGTTTTTAAGTACAACAGGAGGAACACCGTCCGGACCGTACGCCTTCTTAGTATTAAGCCCAGAGAGGGTAGAACGTACATCTTTAGAAGAGATTAGGTTATTAGGCATAAGTAGGAGAGAGGGGGTTGGAAAGGGAGGAATATCACCGGAATCATCCAAGGTAGAGTTTCTGGCAAAAGTTTGAGCAAAGAGTTCAGCTTTGTCAGAGGAAGAAGTGATGGTTGTGCCATCAGAGTGAAAAAGGGGAGGGAAAGACGAGGAAGAAAAGTTGTTGGAGAGGTTTATGGCTAGATGCCAGAAAGCTTGGGAAGAGCTAGAGTTGGATAGTTCAGTGCATTAAATTATTGATTATAGAGTGCTTGGCATGTCGAAGAACAGATTTGGCTTGATTCCGGGCAGAAACATAGGAAGAATGAGATTCTTTAGTTTTAAGGCGTCGGTACTGTTTGAATGCTTCCTCCTTGTTGTGGACAGCAGTAGAACAAGCGTGAGTAAACCAAGATTTTTTGGCATTAGACTGAGAGAAAGAAAATGGAATGTACGCTTCCATGCCCGAGACGATTACCTCGGTAAAGCGTTCAGCACTCTCCGAGGGTCCTCGGCCACGGAAGCAGAAGTCATTCCATGGGAAATCAAAGAAGTACTGCCGGAGAGCCTCCCAGTCGGCAGCGCCAAAGTGCCTCAAGCGCCGCCGGCTGGGAGGATCGGATGGCCGTACTGAAGAGATAGGACAGGTGACGGAGATAAGTTTATGGTCGGAGGAGCCCAAAGGAGAGAAAAGATTGACAGTATAAGAAGAAGGGTTAGAAGTCAGAAATAAGTCAAGAATGTTGGGCCGATCTCCGAAGCGATCCTGGGTACGGGTGGGTTGCTGGACTAGCTGCTCTAGGTTATTTAGAATAGAAAAGATGTATATACTGTATATATATATATATATATATATATATATATATATATATATATATATGTATACTGTATATATATATATATATACATATATATATATATATATATATATATATATATATATATATATATATATGTATATATACTGTATATACATATATATATATACGGTATATATATATATATATATATATATACAATTTTCCGGCCGCGAATCGAATGGACCCCGAACACTAAGGAGGACTCGTTTACAATACTGATATGACCTGCAACTATAAATATCAACTTGGAAACGATTCACTCACTCCCGCAACTCTCCTTTTACCGTAACTATTGAGGTGACTTAAGGGGGGTAGTGGTTATTATTATTGTTATTTATTTTATTTTATTTATTTATTTTTTATTTTTTTGAGGCGGGGAGTGTTGGGAATGAGAATACATTTTAAAGTTTATGCTATTCGAGACACCATAAGGGGAGTTGGGCCTTTTTTTGTTTGTCTATTCATGTATTCATTATATTTTAGTTTCCTCGCTAGACCTCCATTAAGCTTACAAATCATCCGCTAGACCCCCACTTCAAGATAAATTTGTACATTTTTCGGCAAAAAAGGCCGGGTTCTCTTAAAATTACAGGCTCGCTGTCGCTCGCCAGGAAATATCGACACCTAAATGACAGGAAAAGGCTTAATATTGACACAAAAAGGGGTGAAAGGTCTTAAAATCGCCAAACTAATGGGCCGAACATCTTAAAATCTGAAAACTAATGGTGCTAAACATGAGGAGCCAGAAAAATGGACCACCTCCCCTTAAAAGTATAACAATTTTAAAATGATATTGCACAGACTAATTATAAAAATTCGTGGACCCTATATCAATTTCTGTATGCAAATATATCCTTCTAGATCAATTTTAGACCGAATGAGAGGTTAAAGGATGGAGTGAGGAAGTACATGAACGAAGGCGGTGCTGGTTGGGGGGAGGGGCGTCGACTGACTGGGGACAGAGGTGCATGGGGGCGGTTCGTTCGTGTCCACCCCTTCGGGGATCACGGCGTCAGGCAATATATAGATAGATAGATACATTTTTGGATGGCTAAGCTTTTCAATAAACGGTATATACTGTATACTTGCGCAGTTGATGCATAGGAAAGAAATATTCATTAATTCGTTTCCAGACATATTTTCTATCTATCTATCTATCTATCTATCTATCTATTAATCTATCTATCTATTTATATACTCTGACACATATTTGTTTTATTATTTTATTTTTTTATATTATTTGTTCTGGGGGGGGGGGGGCGACATTAGTCAGAGCCAAAACTATTACTTGCATGTCAAAATAGGTGAGGTCCACGAACGTTTATGATGACTGCACCAAACCACTTCTACAGCTTCACTCCAGTTAGCTGAGTAAAGACATTCATATTATCACCATCCCACCAATGAACTTACAAATAAACCTTATTAATGACATCTATTAATCTAATGAATACATGTGGTACTCCAAGGATTCGAACCTAGGATACTAACACCGAAATTCTGCGCACTAACCACTTAACCCTTTGAGTACCGGCGACGTCTTTTTGTTTTATTTCAGCTGCATTTAGACGATTTTATGAAGCTTAGGAAGGATATATGATAGGTAAAAGGATTAATTGAGATAGTCTGTAATCTTTTAACGGGTAGACATCCTTCCTAAGCTGAATAAAACCGTCTAATATTTGCCTGAATATGATGAAAAAGGACATTCCTGGTTCTGAAGATGTTAAAAGAAAAGCATAATGTATAAATATGAGGCAAAACTTGAAGGATAAATATATATAAATAATTACGGGATAATATAAAACACAGAGGATGAAATGGAGAACGGAGAAACAAAGACAAAATATATAGAAAGGTGGCGAAGATGTGTGAGTAATGGAACAATAAAGAGAAACAAAGGGAAATAATTAAACAAAGCAAATAGCGAATGGAACAAAATAGAAAGACATGATAATAATAGGGTATCTGGACTACGAAGCTTAACCCTTTCTATACCGATGACGTCCTTTTAGCTTACTCTGGCTACTATTAGACGATGTTATTCAGTTTATAAAGGGCCTCCCGCAATTGACAGGCTTCGAACTATCTCACTTTACTCTATTTACTACCACACATCCTTCTTAAAACTACACAAAATCTTCTAAATGCAGGAATTATAATAGTAGGGTATCAGGGGTAACGGGAGGTGGGGCGTTTTTCTTGTCCCCCTTCTTCCTCATGCTCAGTCCCATTAGTTTTCAAATTTTAGGACGTTCGGCCCACTAGTTTAGCGATTTTAGCACTTTTTGCCCCATTTCTTAGTCAATATTAAGACTTTTCGTGTCATTTCGGTGTCGAGTTTTTCCTGGCGAGCAATAGCGAGCCTGTAATTGTGGAGGAACCGGCCTTCAGCCGTGACATTATTTTACCGAAAAATGTACAAATTAATCTAGAAGGGGTTTCTAATGGATGTTTTTTTTTTAAGTTTGATGGAGGTCTAGGGAGGAACTAAAAAATAAATGAATATATAATTAAATAGACCCAACAGTAACCACTGTCCTTTAAAGATTAGGACGCATTTTGACATTTTATTCTGGCTATCATTAGACGATTTCATACAGTTTAGGATGGCTCTGCTCTGTGGGAATTCTAAGTGCACAGACTATCTCACTTATAGCTCAGACTTCCATATACCCCTCCTATTCTTAATCAAATCGTTGTTAATAGTCTGACGGCAGAAACAATATTCGTAATAGTATGTTGATATGGTTAATCTGCGTCTACACCAATTATGCGCTTCTTTGTCACAAGTAAAGATAATCATCAAATATCTATCTATATACTCCGGCACACACCCCATTTTTTCCTTCCCTTTTTTCCTTTTTTTTTTTAGCTGGGGGTGGTCAACTCGAGACAGAGCTCTAACAGGGACAAAAAAAAAAAAAAAAAAAAAAAAAAAAAAAATCACATAATTATCTAGGTATATATACTAATAATTATATACTATAATAAGTAATTATTATAATGACTCGTGGCAGGGTTTGGGTTTCCACTCTGCTTAACCCATCCAGCTCCAGAGTCGGCCACTGGCTGAGGTCTACTTTTGCTATGCTCAGCCCCAGCGTCGGCCATTGGACGTCGGCTATTCTTGCCTCTTTTAACTAATTTTATGCCTCTCAAAACGCTCATAGAGGTCTCGAATTGGTATACATGGGGCAAAGTTGACAGCCCACAAAGACCACCCTGGGCCACGTCACTTTTTCGGATGGGGCTCAATGGGTTAAATTCGGGTCTCAAATGATACTTTTTTGTATTTTCAGTTGGAGACGTTGGGGGCCCAGACTCGAAGCCAGATCACGGTATCGAAGGTGAGGGAGTCGGACAGTGGGATATATACGTGTCGTCCGGCAGCCCTACATCCAGTCGCCGTTACTATACATGTGTCGCAAGGTTAGTCGCATGCAGTTTAATCCCATTCAATACTGGTGTCGTCCTTTTAACGTTATTCTTGCTACTATTATTTAGCTTAGGAAGGACGTTTGCACATTAAAAGGCCATGAATCTGATGGCACAACCATCACTTCTTCGTCTGACAAAGTTGAAATCTTCAATAAAACTTTAGCTAAAACCTCCACCTTGGATGATTCCGATGCTATTCCTCCCTCTCCACCCCCCCTCTCGAGACTCTCCTACTTATGCTGAGTATCCTAATCTCTTCTAAAGATGTACTTTCTACCCTCTCTGGGCTTAATATTAAAAAGGCGTACAGTCCGGATGGTGTTCCTCCTGTTGTACTAAAAAGCTGTGCTTCCATGCTGAATCCCTACCTAGGCAAACTCTTTCGTTTCTGTCTTTCCTCTAATGTCTTCCCTTCTTGCTGGAAGTTTGCTCTCATCCAACCTGTCCCAAAGAAGGGTGACCGCTCTCAACTCACCAACTATCGTCCAATTGCTCTCATCTCTTGTATTTCTAAAGTTTTTTAAACTATTCTTACTTCTAAATTTCTTAAGCATAACTCTTCTCATAATCTACTCTCAGATCACCAGTATGGCTCCTTAGGGGTCACTCTACTGGTGATCTTATTTCAAATCTTACTAACTCTTGGTCATCCTCCTTTTGGGACTTCGGTGAGACCTTTTCTATTGCGCTAGACATATTGAAGGCCTTCGATAGAGTCTGGCACAAATCTCTAATTTCTAAACTACCCTCCTTCAGTTTCTATCCCTCCATCTGTGCCTTTGTCTCTAATTTCCTTTCCGGCCGTTCCATAGTTGTGGTTGTGGACGGCCATCGTTCACTTCCTCATACTATCAACTCTGGTGTTCCTCAGGGTTCTATCGTATCTCCCATTCTCTTTCTAATTTTCATAAATGATCTCAACTGTACCTCCAGTCTTATCCATTCATATAATTAGTTTTACAGAATGCCCCGACAATCAATACCTAAAAAAACAAAGGTAATGAAGCCATGCAACACTTATCTTCTGATCTAACTACTATTTCCAATTGAGGCAGAGAAAATCTTGTTACCTTTAATGCTTCCAAAACCCAATTTCTCCATCTTACTACCCGTCCGGAACTCCCAGAGGACTATATCCCTTATAGTTCAACGATACAGATATCAACCCTTCATCTTCTCTCAGTGTTCTCGGTGTCTCTTTTTCTTCTGCTCTCTCTTGAAAGGACCATATTACCAGTCTTTCTAAAGTGGCCTCCCAGAAGCTGGGTGTGCTCAACCACCTTAAGGGGTTCTTTACCAATGCACAGCTTCTTGCTCTGTACAGGGGCACAGTGCGTCCTTGTATGGAGCATTGTTCACATGTGTGGGGAGGATCCTCTCACACAGCACTTCTAGACAAAGTAGAAAGAAAAGCCTTTTGTATCATTAACTCCCGTCCACTCACCGACTCTCTGCAATCTCTCTCTCTGCGCCGCAATGTTGCATCTCTCTCGCTATTCTATCACTACTATAATAATCAGTGTTCTTCAGAGCTCTCCTAGTGTATACCACCTCCTCTACGTAGGGTACGTTGTACCCGTCGTGCAACACTCTCCCACCCCTACTCTGTGCAACTCTCCAACTCAAGAGTGAAACCCCCAATCTTTCTTCTATTCAACAGCTGAGCTCTGGAACTGTTTCCCTTAATCCATCTTTCTCTCATCCTATGACTTAAATTACTTCAAACTCTGTGTGTCCAGACATTATTCAGTACACCCACACACACACACCATCACACACACACACACACACCATCACTCTCTCACAAATATATTTACATTCTACTGGAACAAACAAATGAATAAACAATATATTATTCACTGACGCGTGTAAGTGAATGTTTCATATTATTTTGATAATTTAATTTGACTTTATATTGTCCTTGTCCCAATTTTGGTTTGTTTAGTTTGCAAGTTTTACATTTTAATTTAAATTATCAAGTTTGTATTTATATTACTATGTCTCTACACTGGCCATTTGCCGATTAATCCTCTTAAAAGCTCTAGAACTAAAAGATAATATATAAATATATGTATTTAGTCCTATGGCCTTAAGGGGATATTTGTATTCATTTATTCAACTATTTATTTATTTATCCATTATGTTTATTAATTTTCCTCCCTAGACCTCCTTCAAGCTTAAACAAATACCTCCAAGACCCTCGTTCGAATGTCCCGGCCGACACCTAAACGGCATGATAAGTTTATAAATCGCCATATAATAATAATAATAATAATAATAATAATAATAATAATAATAATAATAATAATAATAATGCTTTATTCAAGACTCACACAGTAGAGAGGGGACCATACTGGGGTCCATATATATATCTTACAATAATATATAGATATACATATTGTACAGTCGGCCTAATAAGTGATGTCTTGGCACCAATTATGTTTAGATCAATAATTGTTATCCGCAATATTTACACATGATTTCTTCTTTTTGAGTGAGATGTACAACCAAGTTCCTACACTTACTCACTCTATTCAACATCTGACAGTCATTAATACAGCACAGAGTGAGCCAAACGTTATGACAGCTGGGACATGACTTAATAGCGCCACTGTACAAACATAAAAACAAAAATAACTACAAAATAATACCTAGCTTGCTAGTATGTAGTTCACAGCACTGTCTCAACCAAAAACAGTGGCCATCAAAATAGTTCATGTCTTTCTATGTATGTAATTATTATTATTATTATTATTATTATTATATATATATATATATACAGTATATATATATATATATATATATATATATATATATATATATATATATATATATATATATATATATATATAAATATATATATATACAGTATATATATATATATATATATATATATATATATATATATATATATATATATATATATATATATATATATATATATACATATATATTTTCCTCAGGTCAGCATGGGGAAGCAGCGGTTCAACAAGCCGGACCAGCCAACATCCCTCTAACCAACTCAGCCATCCATCTACTGCTGTTGTGTTGTTGTTTTTGTTGTTTAAGGGGCAGGTAGTCGCTTTTCCTGAACCCCCTTCACGTTAAGCATATTAGTTTTGGCATTTTAAGACATTCGTTTGGCGATTTTAAAACCTTTCGTCCCATTTCTATATCAATATGAAGACCTTTCGTGTAATTTAGGTGTCGATTTTTTTCCTGGCGAGCGATAGCGAGCCTGTATTTTTAAGAGAAACCGGCCTTCGGCTGGGACATTTTTCTACCGAAAAATTTACACATTTATTTTCAAGGGGTCTAGGGAGTGTTTTCTTTAAGCTTGATGGAGGTCTAGCAAGGAAACTACAAAATAACTTAATATCTAAATAAATAGACCCCTTCAAAAAAATAGCTTATGTGTTTTTTATGTGTGTAATTATTATAAATATATAATTTGTGTTCCTTAGGTCATCATGGCGAGCCAGCGGGTCAACAAGCCGGACCATCCAACATCCCTCTAACCAACCCAGCCATCCACCTACTGTTGTTGTTGTTGTTGTTGATTAAGGAGGAGGTAGTCGTTTTTCCTAAACCCCCGTCTCCCGCATGTTTAGACCCATTAGTTTCCAGATTACGTTCGCCCCGTTAGTGTGTCGATTTAAAAACCTTTCGTCCCATTTCTTTATCAATATCAAGACCTTTCATGCCATTCCTGGCGAGCGATAGCAAGCCTGTAATTTTAGAAGGAACTGGCCTTCGGCCGTGAAATTTTTCTACTGAAAAATGTACACATTTATATTAAAAGGAGGTCTAAGGAGTGTTTTCTTTAAGCTTGATGGAGGTCTAGCGAGGAAACTTAAATCATAAATTAATATAATACATTAATTAAAAAAACAAAAAAAACAGCCTCTGTCCTAGCGAGGAAACTACAAAATTAATGAATATATATATATATATATATATATATATATATATATTATTATATTTATACAGTATATACCATTTATATATATATATATATATATATATATATATATATATATATATATACATATATATATATACATATATATTACCTGACGCAGTGATCCCCGAAGAGGTGGCCACGAACGAACTGCCCCCATGCACCTCTGTCCTCAGTCAGTCGACGCCCCTCCTCCCAACCAGCACCGCCTTCATCCATATACTTCCTCACTCCATCCTTCCATTTCTCTTTCGGTTTACCTCTCCCTCTCTGTCCTTCCACCTCGCTCTCGTACACCTTCTTAGTCATTCTCTCGCTTACCATACGTTCCATATGGCCGAACTATCTCAAGGTGTTCCTGTTCACACTTTCCAGCACATCTACCTCCACACTACACCTCTTTCTTACTTCCTCATTCTTCATGTAACTTTGCACGCACTTCTCAAGTAACTAATCTCCACCCATCTCACTTTTGGTCTGAGTCTCTTCTCAAACGTCCATGCTTCGCTTCTGTAAGTCAGTGTCGGGATTACCACACTGTCATGCAAGGACTTCTTCACTTCCATACTGACCACCCTATTTCTTGTTACTGCTTTCAGCGTTCCTACAACCCTCTTCCCCTGTTGCACCCTCCCCTGCACTTCTATATACATAGATATAAATAGACCCAAATTAATCTATCTTTTGTGTTCCTCAGGTCAGCATGGAGAGGCAGCGGTCCAACAAGCCGGACCAGCCAACATCTCTCTAACCAACTCAGCCATCCCCCTACTGTTGTTGTTGTTCCTACTGCTTCTGTCATATATGTCATCGTGGTCGTAAACTCAAATACTGTACATCCGTATGTATGTGGTGCCCTTTGCTTTCATAATATAATACGTACTAATTTATTGTTGGCTTTTATACCTGGAATATCTCTAAGTCCTCTTATACCTACCTAATTTATCCATTATATCCAAAATGGCCATAAACGTTAATATGTGATGTTACATTTGTTTCTTCTATTTCCAACTTACTGCCTCTCGGGCAGAGTCTGAAAACCTGTACATTCAACCGATGTACTTGATGTACTTTCAACGGTGGAGTCCGTGAAAATCAAGAGCCGCGGCAGTCGAATGGAGAGCACGCTCACCTGTGAATCTGCTTGACCTGAGTTCGACCCCAGCCAAGGCGGACTATTTAGTGGGTGCGGTAGTACGTCCTGGCATGTCTCGCATGCTCGCACCCAGTCGGGGGACACCTCGACGACGTATACAGACTAATAACACAAACAACAAAGCCATTTCAACAGCTTCCTCTATCTACAACAACCATTCTCTGCTATCTACTCTTTCCCAGCCATATGGTCCTAATGTACTGTCTGATGGCGTAATGGGATTCGAAATGTAAGGTCTCATGCCAGTCTAGGGAGTGAGACATGTGAAGCACTTAGAGGTGCAACCAGCCTTGCCATCTTGCATTCGCAAGATGCATGGTGCTTGGTTGTCAACTCACGGCTCAAAGCAGCCCATCTCTGGAACTGCCTCGCTTTCGTGCTTCACTATCTCACACCTTAGACTCGGACCCTCACTCTCAGAACACCACCTATTGAGCAATGAACTCACTAGGCATTGTCCCCCTGTAGCATATTTTGAATATGGGAATATTCATACAGTGCTCTTTAACCAGGGAACAATGAGGGTATTTATTTGGCATTTCGGTGGGCTTTGAGGTAATGCACTGATACTAGGTACAGCACAAATTCCATCCCATTAATATCTTCCCATTAATATATTGGGATTTACACATGGTACCATTGGATTACCAGTCTCGTGGCAAGCCCACTCCATCACACCTCCCTGAACATCAGATGCTGTCTAAACAGTACAATATAAAGCATCCTTTCTGCACCATAGTCTGCCGAATTCATATTTCACAGCTGAAGTGAAATGCTGATATATATTTACTTACGCTATTATAGCTATTTTTATGTTTATAAGTTGAATCACAAAAGCATAATTTAACAAGGGACTGGAGTTCTCGAAAAGGTGCTCCAGTCCTGACGCTATTCTTGACTTACAGTGTGCTGGCTTAATAATCCAGGAGGGTTAAGAGCCTCAGAAGTCCTATATTTTAACTAACTAATAATTTACCTGACCAAACTTTAGGTTAGTGATGTATATAATAGACTCTACAGAACTCTCATCAGTTTCAGCCGTTAACCCCTACTGTACCGTATGGTACAGTAATAAAAGTCCCCCCCAGTCCCAAGCAATGTGGCCAAAATAGCAAGATAGAACAACCTCCCACCTCAAAAGATGAAGGAATACTGGCTCTCCCAGCCTGCAGAGGTTTCGATATAAGCTGAGATGTGGTGCCAACTCTAGAGCAGTTCTCAAACGGTCATGGTACCAGGCACTGCCTGATACTGGCGGTTACAAGGGAAGTACATTAATGATGGCTCCTTGCCGTCGCTGGGACTGGGGAGTGATTTATCCACTGACGGCTCCCTGCCGTCGCTGGTACGGAAGGGGTTAAGAAGTAATTTTATTCATATTATTTGAGAAAATTATGAGAATAGCAAGGACTCTATTCAAAATACGACATACCCTGTACATTAGGTAATTGTCTCTCTCTCGCTCTCTCTCAAAAAAAAAAATATATATATACCGGTAATAATAATAATAATTAAAGTTGCAATCAACGTTGTCCGGGGTTCGAGCAGGGTTGCACACAGGGTATTGTGTTGGATACAAGGGCTGTGTCACATAAATCAAAATATCATGTATCTTATCGGGCATGGAGAAAGTACAGACGGAATATAGCGTAGCCATTTTGGCTGTGGCCACTTAGGCCATTAAGGAGTGTGGCCATTTTGGCTTAAGCTATTAACCCCGTAAGAGTAGGCATAATTGCCCTGAATTTCTTTAATTCCCTGCTAATTTTAATGTATAAGCAAAAGCCGGAGCAGCTGCTACAAAATAGCCAGAAAATCGTCTCCGTCATATGAGAGGCCATGTGAGAATTGGGTTAAGGAGTGTGGTTGTTTTGATTGTGGCCTTTTAGGAGTGTGACCAGAAGGGTTATGAAGTGTAGCCTGTTTTTTTTTTTTTCTGTTCAGAAGCTTGGCCTTTTTGGTTAAGGTCTTTTAACCCGTTGAGCCCCGGCTAGTTATAATATTTTGTTCACCCTAGTCCCAAGCCATTTTTACTTATTTTTTTTGTTTGCTAAAATGGAAGACAAGGATGAGAAATGAAAAAAAAATAAATAAAAATAACCTCTGACATTTTTTTTTGGGGGGGGGGGGGCCGGTGGGGGGTTGGGGGGGGGGGGAGCTTCAAAAAAAATTGTTGAGCCAAAATGGAAGAGAATGGTGAGAAATGAACACACAAATAAAAAAAACTCATTTCGGTCATTTGGGGGGGGGGGGGGGGGGGTTTCAATAGTTCGTCTCCCCCGCATGACCACCCGCCCGGGAGCACTAGGGTAAAAACTGAGTATGGCATTGTATGGCATACATCCTAAGGAGTATCTCACATAAATCTCAAGCCTCTAGCTCCCATACGACCGGAGTAATGAAGGTTCAAAGTGGCGGTAAACTAGGGGTGTAAACTATCCCCACTAAGCCCACCACCACCAGCCGCGCGGCTGTCTCGGCCCGCTCACACCTACTGGCCCGGCTCCCCCACACACTACGGTACCTCCCCCTCCTATTCTCCCGCCATTTCCTACCTTACGAGCCACGTAAGTGTTTTTTATATGTCGGACGCACGTGATGCGTCGCTGGGAGTTGGTGATCAAAGACTGCCGACGCAACACGTGCGACGCTGGGTCTCAACGGGTTAAGAATGTGACCTTTTTGGTTAGCCATGGAGACTCTGCAGAAGATGCAAATTATTATAAGCAACCTCATGTTCAAAATATTTTTTTATATTTTTGTTAGCTTTCCTTGCCATTCCTCTTCCTCTTTGTATCTAGCAATTTAACCCCATCGAATTCCTTATGACGCGATAGTGTGGTAATTGCCCCGGGCCAAAAAGCTCTAAAACGCGATCGCATGATAACTCTGGGTTATAGATATGAGGAATAGGTTACCGAGTGCTATAGTGGGATCAAGAACAATAGGGTTCCAACATAGAATTAGATAGGACGAGATGGGTTGCCTGTGAAAGGGATCTGCCGTGTGTGGGCCAATCGGCTCTCTGCAGGCTCCTGTCTCCTTATTTTTCTTATGTTCTCATTTGTTAGAGAGACAGAGAGAAAGAGAAGCATGGCGAGAGAAAATAGAATGTCATAAACGTAAGGAAGACAGCGATATATGAGAGAGAGCACGGGATGGGCGGGGTGTGAAAGGGATCTTCCGTGTGTGGGCTAATCGGCTTTCTGCAGACCCCCGATTTCCTATATTCTCATTTGTTGGAGAGAGAGAGAAAGAGAGCCTAGGATGTCCTAATCGTAAGGAAGACAGTGATAAATGAGAGAGAGAGAGAGAGAGAGCTGCCTAATTTGTACAGAGGTGCAAACAAAGAAAAGCAAAAGAGAGAGTGATTGGCTGTGTAAGGGATTTGCCTCTAATCGTTTGGTAACAGAGTTGTAGATATGTGGAATAGGCTACCGAGTGTCTTGTGTGGGCCATTTGGCTCTCTGCTGACTCCCATTTTCTTATGTTCCTATTTTTTACAATTATAACTTGGTTACAGGTATATGATAACATTGGAGTATAGTAAGTAGTGTAAGTAACATATAAAGCTTATGAGATGAGTTAGGTGTGAATGGGATCTGCCTTGTTTGGGCCACTTGGCTCTGCTGACTTCCATTTTCATCTTGGTTGCATGTGTAAGGGATTTTCCTAATTTGTACAGGTGTGCAAACAAACAAGAGCGAGAAAGAGATTGGCTGTGTAAGGGATCTGCCTCTATTCGTTTGGTAATAGTTGATATGTGGAATAGGCTACAGAGTGCTATAATGGGATGAATAATTATAGAGCTTCAACATTAAATATGATAGGACGAGATGGGTTGGGGTGAAAGCGATCTGCCGTGTGTGGGCCAATCGGCTCTCTGCAGACTCCAGTTTTCTTATGTTCTTATGTTCTCATCTGTGTGAGAGAGAGAGAGCATGGCGATAGATAATAGGATGTTGTAAATATAAGAAGACAGTGTGACGCTCCTGCATAGTAGCCACATGCGGGCATGCGCGCGCGTCGGCTGCCCAGCCGTTTAGAAACCGGCTGGCGGCAGGCGGCCGGCCGGCTTTTCCTTAGTATATATCCTACGACAATGTAACTAATGTCTGGGATATTCTTATATTGTTTCACAGCTTGAAGCAGCCCTTATTCTTAACCAACGCATCTTAGTATATTTTATTCTCGATAGTTGATTGTTTCATTATAATATATAAGATGTAAGTCTAGTGAGAGTGGGAGGAGACGAGCGGGAGAGAGAGACCGGCTGGGGAACGTTGCTTCGCGCGGAGAGTCCAGCTTGGGACGAGCCTGATGTTGCCACGTGCATTTGATAGCAACGTTAGGCTTAGTTTCGACTCACGCCAGGGGTAGAGGATTTTGACCCGGCAACTGTGTTGAGTGTTGCCAAGCATGGGATGTATTTTGCATGCCTAGGGTGGGGTCCAGACAGATTCAAGACTCAGAGCTCACCTCACTGTCGTACCCTTCAGACCCCCTTGATATCTATCCCTCTCAACCCCACTTAGAAACTTTCTCTCTTACTTTGTATACCTTCTTTCCACTACTTCACCAATCTATTTAATTATCCCATCCCCTTGATAGACCTTATATCTATTATTGTATTAACGACGAGCTCTCAGATAACTAGATAGGATTTTGGGCCTTATGCAGAGATTTAATTGTTAATGAGACCTAGGAAGCTTTGTTGTTATCTCATAATTGGTGGTTTCATGCTTGCTAGTGTGTTCTTGTGTCAGGGTAGCAGGGGCTAGACCGGAGGGGAGGCTTTTTGCGAACCTTTAAGTAAAGTCTGCTGGTGCGAGTCCTGTGGACCCGCACGACTTTACTAGGATACCCGTGGGAGTCTGGGGGCATTTTCTTGTCTGTGTCCCTGTGTGTCTAGCGTTGTGTTGTGTGAGGGCCCTTGCCTAGTCCACTCAGCACTGCGCTAGCACGTCTTGCTTTTGTTTTAGGGTCGCCAGGAGAGATTCAGATACTTGCGATCTGAGTCTCTCAAGAGAGCACCCTTTCAATTAGAGTAATTTGGCGCACAGACTTGGGAACGTCCCTAGGCTAGAGCAGGTGGCTCAGCCCGGGTATCCGAAGCCTATATCCTTCCGGCTAGACCTCTGCTGCCTGGCAGATTAACAGATAGGGGTTTATTATCTCTGTATGCTTGTTATTGTGCCACAGTTTACCGTTTTTGTGAGCATTGTGAGTCAGAGTGTGGCTTAGAGACTCTGTCCGAGCATGCTTGCCTGACTAAGAGTGAGAAGCACACCTGTATGTGGTTATGTTGCGAGTTGCTGCCTTTATTTAATTATACCTATGCCATTATACACTGTATGGCCTATCACTAGTATTTTTTCCTGCTTATGAGTTAAGAGTTCTCTAAATCCATAACGTACTTTCTTTGCTAAGCATCAGATCCTACAGTAGCCGCATGCAGTTTAGAAACCCGCATCATGTCTACCGGTACGTAGTTTTGAGGACTGTTTGCTTTTACCTTCTTTCACGCAGGGGTGATTATTTGTATTAATTAACGTAAAGTTAAATGTACTTTCTTCTAGTTTGTTATTAAATTGTTTCTGCAATTTAATTCTGTTATCTAACTTTTCCTTGAAGCTTTAAGTCAACTTAATTGTGTGATCTTTTATATAGCCTGCTTGACTATCAGCAGGCTATAGTGCGTGCACCCTGTAACCGAGTCATAGGATACCTTGTTGTCCAGGCAGGACTCTTGACGGTTTAGGGTGGTTTGTTGCCTGGGTTTATAGATAAGGGTTGGATCTAGCGTTTTCCGTTGTTGCTTGTTGCCGCATACCTAGTCCAATAGAAAGAGCCCAGTGTTTATATATCCCAGGACGTAACAACAGAGAGAGAGAGAGAGAGAGCGAGTGGGATGGGTTGTGTGTGAAAGGGATCTGCCGTGTGTGGGCCAATCAGCTCTCTTCAGACTCCTGTTTACATAATTATGTTCTCATTTTTGTGTGTGAGAGAGAGAAAGAGAGAGAGAGAGAAGGAGGAAGAGTTTAAAAGATGGGTTGGGTGTGAAAGGGATCTGTTTTGTATGGGCCAATTGGCTCTGCTTACTCCCAATTTCTTACGTTCCTATTTCTTACAATTATATCTTGGTTGCAGGTATATGATAACATTGGTTTATAGTAACTAGTGTAAATAACATATGTATATGAGATAGGTTGGGTGTGAAAGGGATCTGCCTTGTGTGACCCACTGGCTCTCTACAGGCTCCCATTTTCATCTTGGTTGCATGTGTAAGGGATCTGCCTCATTTGTACACCGGTGTGTAAGTGAGAGAGATTGGCTGTGTATGGGATCTGCCTCTCGTAAAAGATGGGTTGGGTGTGGAAGGGATCTGCCGTTTGTGGGCCAATCGTCTCTATGCAGACTCCTGTTTACTTATGTTCTCATTTGTGTGAGAGAGAGAGAGAGCTATCGAAATGACAACATAGCCTACTAAACAAAGAGAGAGAGAGAGGCTCCCTATTTCCTATGTTCTCATTCACTAGTATGTCGTAATCGTAAGGAAGACAGCGATAAATGAGAGAGAGAGAGAGAGAGAGAGAACTAATACGTAGCCTATAGCGACACTCAAACAAGCACACACATACTGTAGCTACACAAGACCATCACACACACAGCCACACTAAAACAAAGCACACACTGAGCCTAAGTAATTGTCGCTAGATAGGCGAGTGGTCTCCTCCATGTTGTCTGCGCATTTATGTCATTCAGAGATGCGCATATATTATATTTCAGCTTTCCGAGGGTTAATAAATATTTCCGATATATACAGTATCTATCCTTGTATTTGAATCATGCATCTTGCTAGATGTCTGTACTTAATAGAGACACGTGGAAAGGTTACAAATAAACACAAACAAATACAAGGAACAAGGAATTTCATAACATACGTTTTTTAGCAAACTAAGCAACGAGATTAGAGGCATGATAGGCAAGTGAGAAAGAAGAGTGATAGCTGTAAGCAAGACCATGAGTAGTTTTGAACATCCCGATAGTGGATAAACATTTATAATTGATTATAATGTTTCACTCATCTTACAGTCATAATTATAACCACAATAGCATGCATATGGCTGGCTTCCCTCAACTCGTAGGAGCTCGATGAGTTGCCCACTACACTCTCTCTCTCTCTCTCTAACTGTGCACGCAAGGGGATATGTGGGGGAGGAGGAGTAGGATGACTTTGCAGTGTTGCCAGTTTTGCTACATTACCGCTAGATGAAAGAGGTATTGACTTCAATCTAGCAGCTATTTTTTTATATCTAGAGACATTTCAGACATTCTAGTCATATTACATTGTAAAATTTGCAAAAAAACAAACCAAAATTCTTTAGAGAATGCGAGTAGGGGGAAAACACGCCAGAACAGCAGATGCCAGAACAGCAGATGCCAGAACAGCAGATGCCAAAACAGCAGATGCCAGAACAGCAGATGCCAAAACAGCAGATGCCAAAACAGCCGATGCCAGAACAGCAGATGCCAGAACAGCCGATGCCAGAACAGCAGATGCCAGAACAGCCGATGCAAAAAACAGCCGATGCCAAAACAGCCGATGCCAAAACAGCCGATGCCAAAACTGCCTTGGCATTGCCTGAAATGTCAATGACCCCGTCCTTACCTAACATGACGCAACCTAATTAAGTCTACGCGCTTTAACCTGCCCAACCTAACTGAACGGCCAAACCCAAAACGACCAAAACCAAAACGGCCTAACCCAAAACGGCCAAAACCAAAACTGCCAAAAGCCTGAAATGTCAATGACCCCGTCCTTACCTAACATGACGCAACCTAATTAAGTCTATGCGCTTTAACCTGCCCAACCTAACTTAGAACTTCCACTGTAACTAGGCTTTCTCTCTTTCTCTCCCTCATCTCCCGGTTTATCATCTCCCTCTCAGTACTAACCCATTTGTGCCCTATTCCTGCCAAGGACATTAGTCCCGGGGCAGTAGTTCCCTTTCCAATGTTCCCTTGCCCACTCTAAACCACTGTTTGGACCCTTGATCCTCAGTGTTTTGGAGGGCAAGCCTAGAAGGGTCACTAGACCTGTTGTTGCATGATTTCCTTTGTACTCCTTTTGTTGCTTGATTTCCTTTGTACTCCCTTGCCTTATAAAAACACGCCTTACCCCCATAAGTTGTCTGATGATATCGGAGTAGCCTAGCTGCGTACAGGACTCTCTCTCTCTCTCTCTCTTACTCCATAAAAACACGCCATACCCTATAAAAACAAGTCTACCCGGGTGCAGGACTCTCTCTCTCTCTCTCTCTCTCTCTATCTTGTCTTATAAAAACACGCCTTACCCACATAAGTTGTCTGTGGTGATATCGGAGTAGCCTAGTGGGGTGTGGGGCTCTCTCTCTTACCACATAAAAACACTCGATGCGCTGGATGCTCACAGGGGGGGAGGAGGAGGAGGAGGAGGAGGAGGAGGAGGAGGAGGTGGAGGGGGATGTTGTAAGCCAGGCGGAAACATTGAATGCCCTCATCGATCTGGCTCGCATGAACGCCCTCGACGATGATGATGATGATGATGATGATGATGATGATGATGATAATGATGAATGAATGAAGCGGAAACATTGAATGCCCTCATCGATCTGGCTCGCATGAACGCCCTCGACGATGATGAATTTCCAAACATGATTACCCGTAAACCACAAATGATGTATTTTCAATAAAGCGGATGCAAGGTAAATTTCCAAACATGATGACTCGTAAACCATAAATGATGAATTGTCAATAAAGCTGATTAAGTGTAAAATTATGAATTTTAACTCATCGATATGGCTCGCATGAACGCCCTCGACGATGATGATGATGATGATGAATGAATGAAGCAGAAACATGATTACCAGTAAACCATAAATGATGTATTTTCAATAAAGCGGATGTGAGGTAAATTTCCAAACATGATGACTCGTAAACCATAAATGATGAATTGTCAATAAAGCTGATTAACTGTAAAATTATGAATTTTAAATTTCTCCTCTCCCATAAATGCTGATGATGAATTGTTAATTTTCCCGCATGATGACCTCTATTCTCTAGTTATTAAGCAGTAAGATACGTTGAGGGATAATAAAAGCTTAGTCTGTCCATTTTTTTTTTTTTTTTTATTGGATCAAGAGCGCAATCAGCGTAACTATTCTCTAAGCGCCGAAACTCCCGCAGCGGGTGGCGGGGCGGGGCGAGGCGGGTTGGGCGGGCGGGCGGGGCGCGGCGGGCGGGCGCGGCGGCGACAACGAAGGCGGGAGACAGCTCACAATCTAGAGAAAAATGGGGTTAAAGACGGCGAGGATGACTAAGGGTAGGTTAACATCTCAATTCATATACCGTATGAGAGAGAGAGAGAGACTAGAGTCTTCTACGTACTTACGGGCACACGTTGAAGGTCCGTTGACAGGCGGGCATGCTAAACTTGTTATACGCGAAATGTAAGACACGTTCATCATTCCTGGGGTAGTCAGTCCGGGAGAACTCGTTACGTATCTTCCCTAGCATTTCTCCGGCCCCTGTGTGAGTGATGAGGTGAGTAAAATACATGGCATAGGCCCCGCACACGTCGTTACGGGTTCCTTGGAGTCTAAACGCATTTTTAAATATGAGGAGCCCGGGTCTCTCGAGTCCTTTAAAATAGTCGGAATAGACTCGAGGGTCTAGGCCGTAGCTATCCAGACCTACTATTCTACGAGCATTGCGGTAGATACAGAGCCAATGCCCCATATTTTTTTTAGACCAACTCGGTAGAGTGTTGATTATACACACGGCGGGTTTCCCCGCGTGTCCTCGGAGTAATGTCTCGACCTCATCCGCTAATAGCACCCCCATAAACACCGCCTCCTTTCCCAGAGCCCCCCGTACCCCTCCGGAGGGGGAGGGGGACTCACGATGGTTCAATAGGGGACCCAGCCGTGGGTTGCCAATGCGGGTGTTTTAGACGGGAGTAGACTAATTATACCAGCACCATATTGCTTTTTGACTTGCGTGTTGACAATATGAGAGGGATGAAGACCCGTGGTCCTAATAATTAGATCCACGTCATCACGTAGGGCTTTGGACGGCGTACCCCCTTTACCCGCGAGTAACCCCACGATGTCTAGAATATTGTTGTTGCTAGGCGAGTCCAGTAGCCATCCATCCTTGTCCCATCTAATTAAGGGGTTGTTTTTAACTCGCTCCAGAAGCCCTAAAGCATACGGTATTTCGGTATATTTTACGTGGGCAGGTAGGAGATGATCTAGACTAGGATTTTTGGAAACATTCGTCATTACTGAAGTGGCTTTCATTAGTACGGGTGGTGGGAGTTTGGTTTTGTGCATAGCCCTCGCCGATTTCTCATTATGACGCGAATGAGGTGTTGATTTCTTTCTCGTTTTCCTCGATGGGGTCTTAGGAGCGAGTTCCTTGGGGAGGCGGGAGGCTGAGCTTGCCGGAACATGTTGGGGGGCCGAGCTTGCCGGGACGTGTCGAGGAGGCGAACTTGTTGGAACGTGTTGCCCGGAGGGGGTACCCTCGATGCTTGTTAAAACACGTTTGGCTGTGGATTCGGGGAGGCGATAATAGCTACGCATTATGCGAATAGTTTTGAAAGTAGACCGGCAACTACGGGGAGAAGAGCGGCTAATATACTACCCCCGCCTGACTACCTAGAATTAATCTCTTTTTGGTTAAAGATGTTTTCTTCCGGGCGACGGCTCGTATATCCTCGCGATGATGTTGTAGCTTTCTTATAATTCTACTATTCAGGGTGAGATGTTTCTTTAGAAAGTTTGAGAATATCTCAGAAATACAGTTTAAATGCTCGCGTCCTAGTTGTTTAATGAGCTTCCTTTCCTTGGGGTTAAGTTTTTTAAGTAGCAGTAAAAACTTTTTATGTACAGCGAGTAGGGGAGGCTTACTGCTCATCTTGGCATGAGGTCGGAGGCCTTAATCCAGCTGTCAAAGGAGGTAGGATATCCGACCCAATGTACGAAATATTGTGTTCCTCCTTTTCTTTTGCGGGTTCTCAGGATATTAATATCGAATGACTCGGGTAGAGAACTGGCCACCAGTTCTGATCTATAGAAGATGCCCTCTACGGGCTCGTCGGCTAGGTCTTCCAGGAGATAGGTTTTGGGTTGGTGCTGGTGTTTTATTTTTCGAATTCGGAATAGCTCAGGGGTGTTCTGCTGAGTGTATCCCTTATGGAAAACGGATGAACGAGTGCTACCCACAAGACGCACAATCTCTCCAACGGCTAGCTCAGGACTAATGTGTCTGAAGGGTTTCTGTTTTTTTTTATACATTAGATGGAATTGACGTACAATGTTGGATGGTTGAGTTAATTTATGCACGAGGATGGGGGTTTGTCCATTTTTTAATCCAGAGTGAGGGGAATTATTGTAGGCCTCGACCATGTCCTGGAGATGGTTAATATATCGAGGGGAATTCCGCTGTGTAATAAAGCGATATAGATGGGATTTCAATGTGCGAATGGCTCGTTCGGCGATGGAAGCTTTAATCTCGCTACAGTGAACGCTATATAACTTAATCTTGCGAGATGTTAGATATTCCTTCACTTTTTTATTATAAAACTCGGTGCCTAGATCGGTGTTCAATCTTCTCACACCCCTGGATTCATTGCTTTCCATAATCCTCTTAACAGCCGTTAGCATGGAAGTCGCATCTTTCCGGAGACAAGTCACGACCTGCATAAAACGAGAAAAGACGTCCACGCAGACTAGCAGGTATGATATATTGTCGTTGTCTTTCTTTAAATGACGCATATCGGCTAAGTCGGCAGCCATGATGATCTTGGGCTTGGGGGAGAGAACTTTCTGCCGGGGGAATTTCTTCGGCTGTAGCTTATGTAGCGTGTAGGTTTTGCTGGTCCTGAGAAATCCCGCCACGTCTCGCGGGGTTATGGAAGGATCAATGCCTCGGGCCTTATCCCATAGTTTCTTTTGAGAAGACAGCCCGTACGGCTGATCATGACGGCTGTAGAGAACATGTAATAGCTCTCGATGCTTAGAGCTCACCATTGGAATACACATTCGCAGGGCGGTTCACCCACTATATTTGTACGGAATTGCAGGGCTTCGGGAGTATTTATACCCAAGTCGACTAGGAGATAGCCAAAGGGCTGAGAGAAAACGGCGGATTTGTATATTTCAACAAAATCACTGGCTCGGTCTTTGCCGAATATTTGCCTTCCGAGTAGCTGTATTTGCGATAAGTCACGTTGTCTCAGTAAAAGGAAGTGCGAACAGTTGAGACTAATATTCCTCGCATGTTTACCACCCATGTATAGGTTTTGGGTTATGAAGATACATGAAATGTTATTATGCCGGCCGTGGGTAAAAGCGTCAACGACAAATTTATTTTGTACAGCCTCCATAAATAGATCATCAAGGACAAATAAGGTTCCTCTTTGATCGTAAGTATCCTCATCGCTTATAGGATTCACTATTTCTGGATGCACGGTTACCTTAGACCCTATTTCTTTATCATGCTGTAGAGGATGCGTGGCAAGACCGCATATAACAATCTTTTTAAATTTATTATGGTACTTGGTTATAATTTTATTGACCAGTTCAGATTTGCCCGAATTGCTGTACCCCGCTACTATTACGCGAACGGGGTGTTTGAATATGTCGAGAGCATCGGAGGTGAATGCTTCCATCATGTTGGCTTCTATTTAACTAAGACCTTTACGAGGTTTGAGCACATATATAACTAAGTTAGGGAAGAAATACCTCCATCCAACGCGGTAGCTTCCTAGACGGGACAATCAACATCTCGAGGAATGGACATAGTGGACACCTCAGCACGTTGGGGGAGGGCGGTATTGGGGAGCAACGTTACCCCCTCCAAATGTGAGAAGGATGAGCATCCTCCCTTCTACTCTCTCCTGGAAGAAGACGAGGACCTTGGATTAAGCGATGCATACTCGCTCAGCTACGAGGAAGGGGTCCCCGGTGACTCCCGCTACCGTAACGATAAAACCATCATTGTCGGTGTTCACAACTGTACGGCTTGCCGGGAGACAACCGGCTTCACCGCGCTTCTACATCGAACGTATCCATATAGTAACCTCTACGCTGAAAGAACGTCTATATATCAACTAAACCGATGTCGCTGGCAAGACAGGGGTGTGCCCGGGAGCGTTATAATACGTGAGTCCCCGGATCCTAGTCTCCCCTACATCGCTTGCCTTCTAGCGCAATACGCTCCCGGTAAGATTTTGGAGCTCAATGAGATTAACCAGAAGTACCTACTCAGTTCTCACGACAGCCAATTTATACAGGGGTTAAAGCGAGACCATCATCAGGACCGAGTTAAAATGTTTACTAGCTGCATTACTAAACTCGTTGATTGGGCTATTGAACATGAGATAACACGCATTGTAATACCCTTCAAATGCGGCACCGCGGGTCTCCCCTCTCACGTATGGACGCAGGATTACCTGCCTATCCTAACCCACACGGCCGGTAATCTTAGGACCCGCAATATATCCTGCATCATCTTGGACAAGTGGTGGATGGGGTTAACCGATGAGAAAGACAGCGTGGGATTCACCCGGCAGCAAAAACGCCCGCGTTCGAAGGAGGAGGAGGAGGAGGGCGGCCCGAGCGAGAAGAAGAAGGATGAAAACTACGGTACGGCGATGTCAGACACCTCTCAATTCCTAATAATGCACGCGTGATCTCCTTCAATGACTCTCTCTCTCTCTCTCTCTCTTTGTGTTAATAAATACCTAAGCTTTACCTATCATGTATTACTCTCTGTGTTAATAAATACCAAAGTATTACCTATCGTGTATTATTCCCCCCATCCTTCTTGTAGGTAGCTATAAATATAAGAAACGAGCCAACTTCACGATAGTCTCTCTCAGTTCCAAGGGTTTCCCCGCGTGTCCTCGGAGTAATGTCTCGACCTCATCCGCTAATAGCACCCCCAGAAACACCGCCTCCTTTCCCAGAGCCCCCCGTACCCCTCTTTCAATTTCCAAATTGTTCATCGCTATCCTCCTCAGGCTCGCACGTCGCACTGTAGTCGTCGGTCACCGTTTATAGTTAATATACCGACCGTCTCACTGAATAATAAAACTAGGGTATTACCCTCCGAGCCTCCGGTCATATTTAGGTTGACCCGCAGCCCTCCATTTATTTCCACGGGCATATTATCATTCAGGTTTTCAGCCCTCAAATCAAAGCAGCAAATCGTGGCTCCATTGGCGAAAGCCTCTTTAGTAATTGAATGCTCTCGATGGAGACTCAGAGCATCCAACGTGCGGTAATACAGCTCGGAACAGGCGTGGGGGAAACTGCAGGACACATTATAGACGACGCGACCGTTAGCCGTCACGTTCACTCTACTTAAGTTCCCGTGTGTCAGATACAGAGGGTTAAGCGTATAATCACCCGCTTGGGCGGTCATACTCATCATGACCATCGTTAGCTTTTCGGGGATGACGCTGCCCCACGGTTGGTCGTAAGTGGCGGAGGTCTGGCCTTGAGCCAGCACGTATGTTTTAAAGAGAGTTTTGGCGAATGTGGATTTTATAACGGATCCGCCGCTTAACGAGGAGTTTAGAGCGTGTAAAGCGTCGGGGTAGGGGAATAACCGGGTATAAAGCAATTTGATGGAATCGACGTGGAGTCGCGTCTTATCTCCCTCGATGGGTACGTTCATTAGCCAAGCGTTACTCGCCAGTTCGAGACGGAGTTGCACGGGAATACCGTCGGGTAGATAACTGTCTAGCGTACTAATGTCGAGGAATAAAGGAGCGCATAGCTCCAGACCGTGGGTCTTGAACTGCTTAGAGAGATCCTTTCGAGCGGGAGTAAAGTAACTGTCCTCTATCTTCAGGGTGAAACCCTCGGGTGGGCATGAGAAATTAGCCAAGGATCCCACCGTGTTCATTTTGCCGGGGGTCAAGGTGGTGAGGGCTTTAACGTAGGAACTGTAACCGTAGAGAACATTAGTTTCAACGGGTACATCACCGAGAAAACACTGCACGGATTTGAAAAGACTGTGGGCTGTGTTATTCGAGAACTCAATGTTCGAGGCATCCCCGAGGGCGGTTGCATTATCCTCTTGGGTTAGCCGTAGAGCGGTGTATGACCAATTGACTCAAGTCAATAAAGCTCCCCGGAGTCCCGAGAATGAGGAAATCAACGTATCAGTCGGTTAACTTCATGTTGAAACCTAGATTGCTAGGCAACACGTCGGCATCTTGCCGGGAGGCTATGGTAGCTTCCAAGAGACGGGTCTTGTTGGGACGGGGGAATAATTCACTGACACCAGCGGCGTATTGACCCACGGGGGTCTGCTGACCCACAGCCCCCTCTGCGGTTGCCATGTTCGCCATCTCGACGCTAATACGATACTAATTTACAGCGAGGAAAATACATCCTTCTTATAGCGCCTCACCATCGTCTTCTTTTTAATTTTCCTTTTAACCGTTACCCTATTTCTACCATCCCCCCTCGTCATCTTTACGGCCGCGTTCTTCAGAGCGTTCAACCCGTGTCTTTTTAGGGACCCCCTTAGGTTATTACCCTGAGAGATATCCTCCATGACATTGCTTCCAAACTCACGCGCGGAAGGAGCTATGACATTTCGTAATAGAAATGGAAAGGCTCTTTTAGTGAGACCCACTAAGGTAGAGAACAGACCCCCACCCCGACCGTAGCTGGGCTCGTAGACGAGGGTGGCAATATCGTTGACACCGCGCCCGTGAGATACTCTCCGCCCGCCGGGTGCGAAAAGAGAGCGATACTCCCCCGCGGAGGGAGGGATGAATGTAACTCGCATGCTGTTAGGGAAAAGACTGCCGACGCTTGGCTCGACGAGCTATTAATATAGCCTGACAGGGCGAATGTGAAGTAAGCACGTTACGTGCTGACCCTCCTCGAAATACATGGGACGGCCTTTCTGGTCTGTGATTTTAATGGAAATACTATCTATAATTTTAGGTTTGAGTGGTTTATAGATGATAGGATGCACGCCTTTCGATAGCCCGTCGGAGAGGGAAAAGGCATCGAGAATATTTACATTGACCCCGGTGAATCTCGAAGGGTTGACCAGGTCACTGTATATGAGCATGCACTGAGCATCACCGTTCATTAAGGCGGGAAACGGGCTAGTATGATATAGAAATGCGTTACCCCCTTCGGTGAGAACGTCTACGGCGGAGGTAAACACGTCGTAGGATTCTAAGGGACTTAAGCCGAGAAGTCGGGCTACTCGCTCTTCGAACCGTATCTTCACGGATGAGATGCTCGGATGGGAATCGCGATAGCAGCGCACCGTAAGATGATGGTCCAGACTCATTTGACCGAGGGAGAGTATCGGATATGGGCGGACCAGACGGTCATAGGTGCTTGTGTCGTAGGCCCGGTCACGGGTAAGGAGCCCCCTTAATATTGACCCTAATTCAGTATTAACCCGATCGATAAGGTATTCAGTGTCCTGACTCAAAATATTCCCCCAATTAGTCGTAACCATCTAACGCTTTTCAATAGCGCCTTCGGGACTAAGCTGCGTGTAATCTATATGCACACCACAGCCCGCCTCGTGGTTCTTAACGGTATAGTAACGTTGAGGGAGTAACACATTTAACAGGCCAACTTCGTATTCCATGTCCTTGTTCAGCGTTAAGGTTTGTAAGTTGTTGGTAAAACTACCGGTATTATTGGGGTATATGTCGCTGTCAGCGGCGCTGGTAACGTAGACATGATGTGACTCCATCTTGGAACTGAGAGAGACTATCGTGAAGTTGGCTCGTTTCTTATATTTATAGCTACCTACAAGAAGGATGGGGGAGTAATACACGATAGGTAATGCTTTGGTATTTATTTACACGGAGAGTAATACATGATAGGTAAAGCTTAGGTATTTATTAACACAAAGAGAGAGAGAGAGAGGGAGAGAGAGTCATTGAAGGAGATCACGCGTGCATTATTAGGAATTGAGAGGTGTCTGACATCGCCATACCGTAGTTTTCATCCTTCTTCTTCTCGCTCGGGCCGCCCTCCTCCTCCTCCTCCTTCGAACGCGGGCGTTTTTGCTCCCGGGTGAATCCCACACTGTCTTTCTCATCGGTTAACCCCATCCACCACTTGTCCAAGATGATGCAGGATATATTGCGGGTCCTAAGATTCCCGGCCGTGTGGGTTAGGATAGGCAGGTAATCCTGCGTCCATACGTGAGAGTGGAGACCCACGGTGCCGCATTTGAAGGGTATTACAAATGCGTGTTATCTCATGTTCAATAGCCCAATCAACGAGTTTAGTAATGCAGCTAGTAAACAATTTAACTCGGTCCTGATGATGGTCTCGCTTTATCCCCTGTATAAATTGGCTGTCGTGAGAACTGAGTAGGTACTTCTGGTTAATCTCATTGAGCTCCAAGATCTTACCGGGAGTGTATTGCGCTAGAAGGCAAGCGATGTAGGGGAGACTAGGATCCGGGGACTCACGTATTATAACGCTCCCGGGCACACCCCTGTCTTGCCAGCGACATCGGTTTAGTTGATATATAGACGTTCTTTCAGCGTAGAGGTTACTATATGGATACGTTCGATGTAGAAGCGCGGTGAAGCCGGTTGTCTCCCGGCAAGCCGTACAGTTGTGAACACCGACAATGATGGTTTTATCGTTACGGTAGCAGGAGTCCCCGGGGACCCCTTCCTCGTAGCTGAGCGAGTATGCATCGCTTAATCCAAGGTCCTCTTCTTCTTCCAGGAGAGAGTAGAAGGGAGGATGCTCATCCTTCTCACATTTGGAGGGGGTAACGTTGCTCCCCAATACCGCCCTCCCCCAACGTGCTGAGGCGTCCACTATGTCCATTCCTCGAGATGTTGATTGTCCCGTCTAGGAAGCTACCGCGTTGGATGGAGGTATTTCTTCCCTAACTTAGTTATATATGTGCTCAAACCTCGTAAAGGTCTTAGTTAAATAGAAGCCAACATGATGGAAGCATTCACCTCCGATGCTCTCGACATATTCAAACACCCCGCTCGCGTAATAGTAGCTGGGTACAGCAATTCGGGCAAATCTGAACTGGTCAATAAAATTATAACCAAGTACCATAATAAATTTAAAAAGATTATTATATGCAGCCTTGCCACGCATCCTCTACAGCATGATAAAGAAATAGGGTCTAAGGTAACCGTGCATCCAGAAATAGTGAATCCTATAAGCGATGAGGATACTTACGATCAAAGAGGAACCTTATTTGTCCTTGATGATCTATTTATGGAGGCTGTAAAAAATATATTTGTCGTTGACGCTTTTACCCACGGCCGGCATAATAACATTTCATGTATCTTCATAACCCAAAACCTATATATGGGTGGTAAATATGCGAGGAATATTAGTCTCAACTGTTCGCACTTCCTTTTACTGAGACAACGTGACTTATCGCAAATACAGCTACTCGGAAGGCAAATATTCGGCAAAGACCGAGCCAGTGATTTTGTTGAAATATACAAATCCGCCGTTTTCTCTCAGCCCTTTGGCTATCTCCTAGTCGACTTGGGTATAAATACTCCCGAAGCCCTGCAATTCCGTACAAATATAGTGGGTGAACCGCCCTGCGAACGTGTATTCCAATGGTGAGCTCTAAGCATCGAGAGCTATTACATGTTCTCTACAGCCGTCACGATCAGCCGTACGGGCTGTCTTCTCAAAAGAAACTATGGGATAAGGCCCGAGGCATTGATCCTTCCATAACCCCGCGAGACGTGGCGGGATTTCTCAGGACCAGCAAAACCTACACGCTACATAAGCTACAGCCGAAGAAATTCCCCCGGCAGAAAGTTCTCTCCCCCAAGCCCAAGATCATCATGGCTGCCGACTTAGCCGATATGCGTCATTTAAAGAAAGACAACGACAATATATCATACCTGCTACTCTGCGTGGACGTCTTTTCTCGTTTTATGCAGGTCGTGCCTTGCCTCCGGAAAGATGCGACTTCCATGCTAACGGCTGTTAAGAGGATTATGGAAAGCGATGAATCCAGGGGTGTGAGAAGATTGAACACCGATCTAGGCACCGAGTTTTATAATAAAAAGTGAAGGAATATCTAACATCTCGCAAGATTAAGTTATATAGCATTCACTCAAGCGAGATTAAAGCTTCCATCGCCGAACGAGCCATTCGCACATTGAAATCCCGTTTATATCGCTTTATTACACAGCGGAATTCCCCTCGATATATTAACCATCTCCAGGACATGGTCGAGGCCTACAATAATTCCCCTGACTCTGGATTAAAAAATGGACAAACCCCCATCCTCGTGCATAAATTAACTCAACCATCCGACATTGTACGTTAATTCCATCTAATGTATAAAAAAAAACAGAAACCCTTCAGACCCATTAGTCCTGAGCTAGCCGTTGGAGAGATTGTGCGTCTTGTGGGTAGCACTCGTTCATCCATTTTCCATAAGGGATACACTCAGCAGAACACCCCTGAGCTATTCCGAATTCGAAAAATAAAACACCAGCATCAACCCAAAACCTATCTTCTGGAAGACCTAGCCGACGAGCCCGTAGAGGGCATCTTCTATAGATCAGAACTGGTGGCCAGTTCCCTACCCGAGTCATTCGATATTAATATCCTGAGAACCCGCAAAAGCAAAGGAGGAACACAATATTTCGTACATTGGGTCGGATATCCTACCTCCTTTGACAGCTGGATTAAGGCCTCCGACCTCATGCCAAGATGAGCAGTAAGCCTCCCCTACTCGCTGTACATAACAAGTTTTTACTGCTACTTAAAAAACTTAACCCCAAGGAAAGGAAGAAGCTCATTAAACAACTAGGACGCGAGCATTTAAACTGTATTTCTGAGATATTCTCAAACTTTCTAAAGAAACATCTCACCCTGAATAGTAGAATTATAAGAAAGCTACAACATCATCGCGAGGATATACGAGCCGTCGCCCGGAAGAAAACATCTTTAACCAAAAAGAGATTAATTCTAGGTAGTAAGGCGGGGGTAGTATATTAGCCGCTCTTCTCCCCGTAGTTGCCGGTCTACTTTCAAAACTATTCACATAATGCGTAGCTATTATCTCCTCCCCGAATCCACAGCCAAACATGTTTTAACAAGCATCGAGGGTCCCCCCTCCGGGCAACACGTTCCAACAAGTTCCCCTCCTCGACACGTCCCGGCAAGCTCGGCCCCCCAACATGTTCCGGCAAGCTCAGCCTCCCGCCTCCCCCCGCAACTCGCTCCTAAGACCCCATCGAGGAAAAAGAGAAAGAAATCAACACCTCATTCACGTCATAACGAGAAATCGGCGAGGGCTATGCACAAAACCAAACCCGCACCGCCCGTACTAATGAAAGCCACTTCAGTAATGACGAATGTTTCCAAAAATCCTAGTCTAGATCATCTCCTACCTGCCCACGTAAAATATACCGAAATACCGTATGCTTTAGGGCTTCTGGAGCGAGTTAAAAACAACCCCTTAATTAGATGGAACAAGGATGGATGGCTAATGGACTCGCCTAGCAACAACAATATTCTAGACATCGTGGGGTTACTCGCGGGTAAAGGGGGTACGCCGTCCAAACCCCAACGTGATGACGTGGATCTAATTATTAGGACCACGGGTCTTCATCCCTCTCATATTGTCAACACGCAAGTCAAAAAGCAATATGGTGCTGGTATAATTAGTCTACTCCCGTCTAAAACACCCGCGTTGGCAACCCGCGGCTGGGTCCCCTATTGAACCATCGTGAGTCCCCCTCCCCCTCCGGAGGGGTACGGGGGGCTCTGGGAAAGGAGGCGGTGTTTCTGGGGGTGCTATTAGCGGATGAGGTCGAGACATTATTCCGAGGACACACGGGGAAACCCGCCGTGTGTATAATCAACACTCTACCGAGTTGGTCTAAACAAAATATGGGGCATTGGCTCTGTATCTACCGCGATGCTCGTAGAATAGTAGGTCTGGATAGCTACGGCCTAGACCCTCGAGTCTATTCCGACTATTTTAAAGGACTCGAGAGACCCGGGCTCCCCATATTTAAAAATGCGTTTAGACTCCAAGGAACCCGTAGCGACGTGTGCGGGGCCTATGCCATGTATTTTACTCACCTCATCACTCACACGGGGGCCGGAGAAACGCTAGGGAAGATACGTAACGAGTTCTCCCGGACTGACTACCCCGGGAATGATGAACGTGTCTTACGTTTCGCGTATAACAAGTTTAGCATGCCCGCCTGTCAACGGACCTTCAACGTGTGCCCGTAAGTACGTAGAAGACTCTAGTCTCTCTCTCTCTCTCTCTCTCTCTCATACGGTATATGAATTGAGATGTTAACCTACCCTTAGTCATCCTCGCCGTCTCTAACCCGTTTTTCTCTAGATTGTGAGCTGTCTCCCGTCGTCGTCGCCGCCGCCGCGCCCGCCCGCCGCGCCCGCCCGCCGCGCCCCGCCTGCCCCCCCGCCCCCCCCGCCCCCCCCCCCCCGCCACCCGCTGCGGGAGTATCGGCACTTAGAGAATAGTTACGCTGATTGCGCTCTTGACCCAATAACAAAAAAAAAAAATGGACAGACTAAGCTTTTATTATCCCTCAACGTATCTTACTGCTTAATAACTAGAGAATAGAGGTCATCATGCGGGACAATTAACAATTCATCATCAGCATTTATGGGAGAGGAGAAATTTAAAATTAATAATTTTACAGTTAATCAGCTTTATTGACAATTCATCATTTATGGTTTACGAGTCATCATGTTTGGAAATTTACCTCGCATCCGCTTTATTGAAAATACATCATTTATGGTTTACTGGTAATCATGTTTCCGCTTCATTCATTCGTCATCATCATCATCATCGTCGAGGGCGTTCATGCGAGCCAGATCGATGAGTTAAAATTCATAATTTTACAGTTAATCAGCTTTATTGACAATTCATCATTTATGGTTTACGAGTCATCATGTTTGGAAATTTACCTTGCATCCGCTTTATTGAATATACATCATTTATGGTTTACGGGTTTGTTTGGAAATTCATCATCGTCGAGGGCGTTCATGCGAGCCAGATCGATGAGGGCATTCAATGTTTCCGCTTCATTCATTTATCATTATCATCATCATCATCATCATCGTCGTCGAGGGCGTTCATGCGAGCCAGATCGATGAGGGCATTCAATGTTTCCGCCTGGCTTACAACATCCCCCTCCATCTCCTCCTCCTCCTCCTCCTCCTCTTTCCCCCCCCCCCCCCCCCCCCGTGTGAGCATCCAGCGCATCGAGTGTTTTTATGGGGTAAGAGAGAGAGAGCCCCACACCCCACTAGGCTACTCCGATATCACCACAGACAACTTATGTGGGTAAGGTGTGTTTTTATAAGACAAGAGAGAGAGAGAGAGAGTCCTGCACCCGGGTAGACTTGTTTTTTATAGGGTATGGCGTGTTTTTATGGAGTAAGAGAGAGAGAGAGAGAGAGTCCTGTACGCAGCTAGGCTACTCCGATATCATCAGACAACTTATGGGGGTAAGGCGTGTTTTTATAAGGCAAGGGAGTACAAAGGAAATCAAGCAACAAAAGGAGTACAAAGGAAATCATGCAACAATAGGTCTAGTGACCCTTCTAGGCTTGCCCTCCAAAACACTGAGGATCAAGTGTCCAAACAGTGGTTTAGAGTGGGCAACGGAACATTGGAAAGGGAACTACTGCCCCGGGACTAATGTCCTTGGCAGGAATAGGGGACAAATAGGTTAGTACTGAGAGGGAGATGATAAACCGGGAGATGAGGGAGAGAAAGAGAGAAAGCCTAATTACAGTGGAAGTTCTAAGTTAGGTTGGGCAGGTTAAAGCACGTAGACTTAATTAGGTTGCGTCATGTTAGGTAAGGACTGGGTCATTGACATTTCAGGCTTTTGGCAGTTTTGGTTTTGGCCGTTTTGGTTTGGCCGTTTTGGTTTTGGTCGTTTTGGGTTTGGCCGTTCAGTTAGGTTGGGCAGGTTAAAGTGCGTAGACTTAACCCGTACTGCCCCAGCGACGCGTCTGACGCGTCGGCGATGTATGTAACGCACAGCCCCAGAGACGCGCCTGACGCGTCACCCTAATTGCGCCGACCGTAACCTCAGGTGTAGCCACTCAAGAGGGCTCAGATTTGTATGGGAACTGTGTACGTATCTCACGCAACCGTGCCGATGGTTGAAAACTCTCAAAGTCCACGTGCGTGCGCGCGAGCGCTCAATAACCTGTTTTTTTGGGATAATTGCCTTCAATTTTTTACTCATGTAAAACCCATTTTCGGGGGCTCTGTAGGACCATTTTTTAAGCTTTTTGAGCAGTTTTTCGTGGTTTTTCCTTCATTCCTAACCCATTCGCTATTGTTTCTGGAATAAAACCATTTTTTGAAAACCGGCCGGGTTCTGGTGCGCAAACATTACAAAACTAGCCGGGGCTCCACGGGTTAATTAGGTTGCGTCATGTTAGGTAAGGACGGGGTCATTGACATTTCAGGCAATGCCAAGGCTGTTTTGGCATCGGCTGTTTTGGCATCGGCTGTTTTGGCATCGGCTGTTTTGGCATCGGCTGTTCTGGCATCTGCTGTTCTGGCATCGGCTGTTCTGGCATCTGCTGTTCTGGCATCGGCTGTTTTGGCATCTGCTGTTTTGACATCTGCTGTTCTGGCATCTGCTGTTTTGGCATCTGCTGTTCTGGCATCTGCTGTTCTGGCGTGTTTTCCCCCTATTAATGCGGCATTATTCTAGCATTGTTTGACTATGTAGCAACATGCTAGCGACTTTTGAGAAAGGATCTAGCGGTATTTTATGGTAACACTTAAGTTACGGTTGAGGGAGGAGGGTGAGGGAGGAGGGTTAAAATACGAGTCACACAGGCAATTGTCAAAACTTTGAAGGTCCAGATAATTGTTATCAAACTAAGAATTTGGCAAAGAGAGGAATTGTTAAAAACTTTAGCCAATACACTGCTATTCACCAAAAATAAATTTGAATTATCATAATTATTTGGTAGGGTAGGTATGTATAGGTAGGTTGGTTAAATAATTGCTGGAATTCGTAGGGACTCTAACCTAATTGGGAGAGTTAAATATAAAAAAATGCATGGATCTGAATGATGAAATTAAGAATTGTTAAGCAAAAGTAGGGGATTCGGGGAAGCCGGGGCTGAAGACTGAAAACAACGTGTGATTTAAGTAAGTTAAGGTTTTAAAGTAATTTAAGAATAGACAGTTTTCAATGCTGCAGCCAAACTATTCCACCAATTTCTATTCTTTTGGTACCAAAACATTCGGAATTGCGAGCCACCTACGCATACATGGCTTTGATCATCCGCGCAGTTTTCAAGATGTGGATTTTTAAGTGTATTTCGAGGTTTTTCAAGATTGACGAAAAAAAAAACTTGTGCAAAGCAAAACCTTTTCCATAACATTTGTGGAGCATTAGTAGTGGATTTCATATGCCAAAGTCCAATAATTTCCTATGAGTGGGAGAGACGGTATTTAGGTTTCAAATTTTTAGGAAAATCGGCTGCCACGGACCTGTTTGGCCGCCATGTCGGATGTTTAACATATCAAAAGTTGCCCAATACAAAAACACACCTTGTGTGAATGTTTGATCCCGATCCAAAAAGCTGTTCTGGAGTTAATGCGTAAAAACCGGTGTGGAACAATAATTTGGAAGAATAAGAAGATTCAATGATTACAATAGGGGTTCCCCGCAGGGATCGAACCTCTAATAATAGTAATAAATTAAATACATAAATTAATTATTATTAATACAAATGTAATATACTGTATATATATATATAATAATAATAATAATAATAATAATAATAATAATAATAAAAACATAAAGTACCTGACTAATGTCCTTGGCGGTGAGTAACTTTAACAAATACAAGCTACCGTATTTCCGGTCAGGCCATTCGTTATTCTCCGGTGGGAAATATCGAGGTGTCGGAATAATCTACATGCCTTGGAAGATAGCTGCATAGACTTACGTAAATACACTGTACACATAGAGCTTTCGATCCCAGTTAGGTAGTCGGGGTTTATTTCTAGAGGTGTGAGTGTTAGCAAAAGTATGAATTAATGAAAACTTTAATTGTATCATTGCATTCTTTAACTGGGCACCAAGTGAGAATTCATTTTTGTATGTTTCATATATAAATAGAATAAAAAATAGCTCAAAATATAGTAAAAGTAGAGATGAGGGTTAGACAGGTATAAGACTCAATCTCCTACCCTCCATCCCATTTACTATATATATATATATATATATATATATATATATATACAGAGAGAGCGAGAGAGAGAGAGAGAGAGAGAGAGAGAGAGAGAGAGAGAGAGAGAGGAAGATTTCATGGGGGTAAATATTGAGGTTCCAACACATAAGTTAATAAAATACAGAATAACAACACGCAAGAAATACTGTAGAAATACTGCAAGAGAGAGAGAGAGAGAGAGAGAGAGAGATTTACTTAAATTTACATAACTACACTAGCCACAGAGATATTACGGGCCCTGCGAGGTGGCCAGAACTAAATCATAGTAGCGATAGCAACCCTGGGAGTAAGATGAAGTGGAAGGAAACGATAGCAAAGAGAAAGCGAGAGATTGACATAGATACACATACTACACAGACTTTGCAGTCCCTACTAGGCAGTTCGGCCTTAAATCTAGGGTAAACAACAAGGCCAGAAGCGAAGAGAGAGATTAATTTACAGATACACTGGCCACGACTTAATCCTAGTAGAGATGGCAAGTGTAAGAGAATGTGGAAGGACAGGATAGCAGAGTGAGAGAGAGAGAGAGAACGTGAGAGTGAATGAGATAGATAAACAAATAGATAGATAGATAGAGAGAGAGAGCAAGAGAGAGAGAGCGAACGAGAGAGTAATCTGTGTGTTAATCAGCTTAAGTGTAATACCTGAGCTTCCCAAGAAATGCTCGAAATTTCCGCGATTTTAATTTCCTTGTTATAATTAAAACAAATGTTTATGACATATTGCAGAAGCGTGTGAACAAAAAATAAAAATAAAGATATAAATATAAAATAAAATACAATAGCCAAAAAAAATATAAGCTAATCTTTTCCTGGATAGATAGATAGGTAGGTATATATATATATATTGTGACGCCTCCCAGCGCTGGCAGAATGGTTGCGTGGGGCATTGCAGCTCGCTAGCGCTCGCCAGGATGGGGGGATGGGCTACAGTTGTCCTAGAATGATCTGCTTTATTTCGTTAGTGTCGTGTTGCCACAGACAGTCTAGAAGTGATCTTTGTTTTGGTCTGTGACCGCGCCTTATATTTTATATTCGCTATAATATAAATGTTGCTTGTGTGGGAGGCGAGCGAGAGCGGGTGAGGGAGTACACCTGGCAGCGGGGGGTGGGCTGTGACGCGGCTCGCTTGAGCGCTGACGGCGTTGGCGGCCGGGTGGTCAACTAGTCCCTTCCCGTCGCGGCCTCATGGTTTTTTACCAAGCTCAGAGCTGGCCTGACACGCGTATCGTCTACATCCTTTGCAATTCTGTCCCCCATACTCGCCACTTTGCATACTATTTCTCTCTCTAGACTTCTCCTTTCTCATTCTCTAATCTTTATTAAACTCAACATCCCTTCTGGTTTCAGCATAGACGTTCACCGTCGGCCAGTCGTATTGTACGCGAAGCTCTCAGATATTTCTATGTATTAGGCTTTAATGAGGTTTGGAGAGACGGACTTTTCCGTGTGTGTCCTCTCTCGGGAAGGTTGTAGACCGGTATATGTCTCCCTGGCAGGGTGTTGAGTGATTCTGCTTAGTTATTTAAAGCTAGACTAGGGGTAAGGTTACTGTGTCGTTGTCTCCGATGTGTGCAGAGTTAGCTAAGCCCTGCACGACATCGACAGGTACTGTGGGAGCCTAGGTTGTCTTCGGGTGGGTTTACTTTGCGAGCACAGCACTGTGGTGTGAGAGGGCCATAGCCTATCCCTCACAACATAGTGCTGCCTCTTTGTGTTGACTTCTGAGGGATCGCCAGGATAGAACTAGGTACTAGAGACCTAGATTTATCAAGAGAGCATCCCCGTCATATAACCTAATCTTCATTACACCACCTTCGGACAACGTTAGGCTACGAGCCGCATGCTCACCCATTGTTGCCCTGCCTTGATACCCCAGGTAGACTTTATTAACTAAGCAGACACTGGTTAGAGATAAGCTTCATTATTATATGTATGCCACATTATTATTCACTGCACTTTTGAGCCGAGGTTGTTGTTCAGTTGAACAACCCTAGTAGGCTGTTGCAGTGTGTCACAAAGCATTTCTTTAGTTGTCGAGCATTACTACCTTTGCGCAGTCTTTATTATTCGCCTGCCTATTATTACTATATGTCCTAGTATTTATTGTGACCCGTATTCTGCATTATAATTGTTCAAGATTCTTTACGAACATCTTCCCAGCATCAGACTTATTTCAGAAGTTTCCAGTTGATGTTGCAGGACTAGCATTGCACTTTCTTTAATACAGGAGTGCCAGTTATTTGAGTATCTACCATAACGTTAATTAATCACGTTAACTATCTTTTCTTTGTGTAACCTAATCGAGTAATCTTTTACTGTTTGAGAATAGGCTGTTTCATTGAGCGTCAGCCTAGTGTGTGTGCACCAGTTACCGAGTCATAGGATACCTCGTTGTCCAGGCACGACTCAGGGCGGTAATGGTGTTTTGTTTTCCAGTGTTTAAGGCAGGGGTTGGATCTAGTGTTACCGTTGTTGCATTTTGCCATTATCTAGTCCAATGTTGAAGAGCCCTGTGTCTTTGAGAACCTGGATCGTAACAATATATATATATATATTGTTACGACTGACAGTAAAGGCTTCTAGTCCTTGGACTAACACAGACTATTAAATACCCAGCACCTCCGTAGCCTTAATTCGTAACACAGCCTATCGCAACAGAACAGAGCTCATTCGCAATTTCCAGGCTCTCTGGGGATCAAAGGTGCAGACAATCCCCCAACTGGTTCCGTTATTCAAGCAATGCAAAAACTGGAACCCATAGCTGTGGTGAAAAGATATCTTGAGCCACAACTATCATCAACACTCAGTACCGAATGGCAATACTGAGGAGGATCCTTTCTAAGCTGCACAAAGAAGAGAAAGCTCTGATTTAATCTACATTAATACAATTACGGTAAATACATGCCAACAATGAATGCAAAAATAATGAATTAAGTATCAAGCATAAACAAATGAATCAAGGATCAAACAAACACCTATCAACCACCACCCATCTAAGCTCATCCTAACAATCGTTGAGGCGTCCTAAGCCGACTTCAACTCACGGGCTTTTATAGTTGCGCCAGTGCTCGTGCTAGTAGAGAAATAATACCCAGGTAGGCAACTCAGCCTACCTGCGGCGCACTGCAACACATCTATAAAACGCCAGAGTCTATTTTGTCCGGACTATTAGCCTGCCTGGGCCGAAGTAATCCTCCCTGTAACTGAAGACTAATTAAGTCCTCCACCCTCTACTTCGAACCAGGCACCCTAATAGTCTGGACCCCTAACTAAAACAATGCACATTAAAAAATAATGATTGGCTGGGATCAACACAAGCCTCTACAGGAATAACAAGAACATAATAAAGAGTACTAGGTCTAGATATTATGCCAGCGAGTGATAAGATAATAGCTTCTTACCCTTCCACCAATACAGAAATATACTGGCCCTACCACACCTTAACAAGGCCAAGGTTTGCAGCTCTTCTAAGACTAGCTAAAAACAGAAGGGGAGAAACACATTAGACAAAAAAAAAAATGCAGGGACACACAAACCACACACACGCCCTTAGAATCTTTGAAATGTTATATTAAAATGCCAATGAAATAAATAATAGAAAAGCAAGAGATAGATGTTTCTCTCTTGAAAGCTAAATGCGGACTTGGTAGCGTCCAGCTGGTACACTCGGATGCCATAGTCTCTAGCCCACTCATAAGAATTCGAGGACCGCCTATGTTTATCTTTATATAATTATAATATATTTGGATTGAATTTCGGATAAAACTTGCTTATCAATAAATAGTATATTTGGTTTTGTGGTCGATGTAAAGAAATTTGTGTTTGTAAATTCGTGTCCAGAGTATGCTTCCATAATTTCATAATTAGAAATAGTTGAAGTCCAAGAATAATTATAAGTGGGCTATAGAGACTATGGTATCCGACTATACATACTGACACCAACAGATGGCTCCACTTGATCCCAGCTTGGCAGATGGTTCATTATGCATAATGTAATTCTTACTTAAATAATGCAAGTAGGACCACGTAGGATTAAACAACTAAGGGGAGGTGTGGTGGAGTGGTCTTGCCACTGGCCTGGTAATCGAAAGGTCCCGGGTTCAAATCCCGATGTATCAATGGGAAGATATTATTGGTATGGAATTTGTGCTGTACCTAGTATCAGTGCATTACCACAAGCCCACCGAAATGTCAATAAAATACCCTCATTGTTCCCTGATTAAATAGCAGTGTATGAATATTCCCATATTCAAAATATGCTATAGGGGTGCAATGCTTGGTGAGTTATCTGCTCAACAGGTGGCGTTGTGTGTGTATAAGTGTGAGAGTCCGAGTGTAGGGGGTGAGACAGTGAAGCACGGGAACGAGATGGCTTCAGAGATGGGGTCGTTTCGGGCCATGAGTGAGCACCGTGCCTCATGTGAAGGCAAGATGGCAGGTGCTCGTTGTACTGTACGTGCTTCACATGTCTCACTCCCTAGACTGGAACAAGACCTCACGGGCTTCACTGTTCATTGTAAAGCGGTGAATGTTAAGGCTCTCAGCCTATGCCCGAGAGGAAGTAAGTTGGAATATAGAAAACAATAAAAATAAAAAATACACAATGTATGTAATGCATAAAATATACGCATTGTGTCAATGTATTACTAATATACCCCAATAAACTAATAAACAAATAAACCATCTGCAGACGACAGCCACTGAGAATGGGAACTCACAGTGACCACGTCATTGAACGAAATAATATGAATTTGAAACAGACGATAATATACAGATAAATATCGCTCACTGCTTCACACCGTATGGCTAATCATTGCTTCACGCAGTATTGAAAGTACCGTAAGACGGTATGATATATTCACCATGTGAATATATGACCAATGCAACATAGTAAATCATAAACATAAATTAACTAAATAACTTACGATGGTTTATATATATTATATATATGTTATATATATATACAGTATATATATATATATATATATATATATATATATAGAGAGAGAGAGACAGATAGATACACATATAGATAGATAGATTTTTGTACAATGATGATTACATGTCTTACTGTACTATGGTCGGTTTCATTTCAACTGACGGTAATTGCAAAATTTCCACCAAGATTTCACAGTTATTTTAAAGATTGTATAGTGAAATAGGGTGCTAATTATAGAAATTTGGTCTTAATATGATGCAAATACAGAGTGATTTCATATTTTTCCATCACATCTCGAGATATTAACTGTTAAGGTATTCAATTTACCGCCAAATGAAATGAAAAAGGGTATAGTTCCTTTGTACCTTAAGGGGCGACTGTCAAAGACATTCAACCAGCGGTAATCGGTCTATCTATCTATCTATCTATCTATCTATATATCTGTGTTTGTCTATTCATATATCTATCTATCTATATATATATATATACATATATATATATATATATATACAGTATATATATATATACAGTATATATACTGTATATATGAGATGCGACGGGAAGAAAATTATTCCGAGCGCTCCCCTCCACCACCAAACAACAACCAGCACCACCTCGGCAACACCACTCTAAGCATCGCTTCCATAAATTCGAAGTGCAACGTGGAGCAGAGCCCCCCCATCATACCCACACCACCAAAACAAGGGAAGAAAGGGTATCAAAGAAAACCAGGCTAAAGTGAAGACAGCTAACTGTAGAAAAACCCCAGTGACCATAGAAGACCACAGTTGGAGGAGAGACTGCCCTAGCCGCCCTGATGCACACGTGGACCGTAACAAATGTATGCAAGTTCAGTACCAACTCCTTCCGTGTGCCCCTGTGCTCTTTAGTGAATCAAACAGTGTGAGTGTTGAGAAGCATTCCAACCATTCCTCCTACATAAACAACCCCAGTAACCCCAGTGAAAATATACAAAAGCAATTAAATGCTTCCGACCTCATCCACACACAATAAGAAAATGACAAACAAAGTTAGTGCGGCCGGCTCAAGGAAAATAGACAAAAACAGAGGTTCTCACATGCCCCTCTTACCCCAGAGCCTGGCCCCTCTGGTGCCGACCAAATCAGGGTCACTATGCGCGTTGAGCATAAAAAAAGTAAGCCTTCAGCCCTCAGTTTCATCTACCACTTTGGGTTTGGAATTAAGAACCAAAAGTAAAAGTCTTGATGAGGAACTTCATTCCTTGTCTACTGGTCAGCATCCGTTAACCTGTACTGTACCGTAGGATTCAGTAATAAAAGTCCCCAGCAGTCCCAAGCAATGTGGCAAAAATGGCAAATGAGACCACCTATCCACCTCCAAAGATGAGGCAACACTGGCTCTGTCACCCTTCAGTGGGTCTCATATAAGCTGAGAAGTGTTGCCAACACGGGAGCAGTGCTCAAAAGGTCGTGGTAACTGGTACAGGGTTGTACAGGCAGTTATAAGGAAAGTACATTACTGACGGATATATACGTCGCTGGGACTGGGAAGTTACTTATCTACTGACGTATATATACGGCGCTGGGATTGGAGGGGTTAATAAGGAGCCCAGTAAGCAGTTCAACTGCAAGCCCTGTTCTATGCGAGCTTGCAAGTTAAACCCTTGACTTTGTACAGACCAGCCACTCAAGTCTTTCTCAGAACTCAGTATTGCAAAACGGGAATGAGATTGATTTATTGGTTGAGACACCCTTTGATCAGAGCATATTAGGTGACTCTAGTACTTTCGATGCAAACTTAGATAACACTATCCAGACTTCGTTTGCATCACTGTACCCATTCGAGATTCCAGATAGTTTGAATTTGTCATGTCCGCCAATGCCTGTTAATGCCCTCAGTATTCCAAGTGTAGGAGATCCTTTGCTATCTTCCGTCAGACTCAACGTGGATTGTGACCAAGTGCGTGGTGTCAAGCCAAGGAGAGAGAGAGAGAGAGAGACAACCGTGCCCTGAAGATATTTGGGCCCGAACCTGCCTAGGACATGTGAAATCCTAGACCCTGTAGTCAAAGTGCCGAGACAACTACAGCTACATCTAGTGCTCCAAAGTCGCTCTACCAGTGCCTTCTCTCTCTACATAAATAATTTAAGTCTTCCTTTTGTTTGTAATGGTAACGATGATTGTTGTGAGGGTCTAGACCAAGGTATGATAAGGTTCACCAACAATTAACGTAATACCAGAAGATTGTCCATTCTTCCCTCCTTTATTTTATCCGTTGCTCTGCTTAGGGAGAACAATATACACTTCTATCAGGCGGAAAACGTTTAAATACCTCTATGAATACTGGCTCTTGTATTTGTTAATGTAGAAATATACAAAGATTATCCAGGGAATAAATACATACATTTACACGTCAACTTGAACGCTTACTCAGATCTTAATTTATACGCTACGTATCATCAGGGTACAAGTCCAATAGTGATTAGTTAAAGTCGCGAGTAATTGCTCCTAGGTCACATGACTATTATATTTATTACAAGTTTATGAGCTTCTAATTCATATTTATGACTCTTTGAGTTTATTCCATTTAATAATCTGTTCAAGTCGCTTAGACTTATTGTTCGCTTAGAAATCAAATACTGTTCTGTTGTCCATACTTGTCAGTGCTATGCTATTGACCTCGCAGTAACTATTATTTACACTTTTGACAAGCCATATTTGAGAGCTAGTATATTTATATCAGGACTTTATTTATTGTGATTTGAGACTCAGCCTCTCCTGTATAAATATTCATATACTCATTTGTATCACTGTTATGCTATTTATATGAATGTTATGATTATTGTTCCAGAGACATATTGAGATTGTACCCTAGCTATTAACCCGTCAAGCGCGATAGGCCTCACGGTAGGCTTACCATAGCGAACGCAATAGGCCTCATGGAAGCAGGATTTTTAAAGGCGTACCAAAACGGCGCCAAGCTGTCTAGGGAGTTACAAATTGCGCCACGTCTAGTGCGACATGGTACCTCTCGATGCCACCCACTATCACCCGCCGCACGCACCCCACACTGTCAACACACTCAGTACGCTCTCAGTCACTATGGAGCCCACACGCTCCTCTGACTCGCTCCCTGTTGACTCGCCCAACCCTGTTTCTGGCGGTGTTAGTGCTCGTGGCAGGACAAGAACACGTGCCAGGGACCCCTCCTACGTGTATACTTCTGAGGAGGATGAGCCAGTGCATCCAAGAAGACCTACACGTGCTGGACACGTGCTGGGAGAGGCACGACACGTGCAACAAGCACGACGAGTGCTAAGAGGTCATTGTCCTCAGCATTTGCTCCCCTCACAACTACTACCACCATCACCACAACAACTACTGCCTCTACTGTTGTGGCAACGACGCCCACGGCGCCCACCACCACCACAACAAGCACAAGAGGCCGTCCTGGGGATGCAGGAGCATCGGGGGTAGTTGGGAAGAAGGGTAAGGGAAAAGGTCACCCTTATCAGTTCAAGAGGAGTAAGGTGACACCTCCCGCCTCTACCACCACCGCGTTGCCACCACCACCACCACCACCCATTATGGCCGCCCCTGCACCACTGCCCACCACGGCCGCCCCTGCACCACTGCCCACGCACGCCCACGCCCCTGCTCCACCACCCACGCCCCTGCTGGTGTTGGAAGGCCTCCTAGAGTTTTAGCAGCAGGTCTAACACCATCAAAGTTTGACGCCCTCCTCTTCCCTCCTGACTCGTCTGACGACGACGCTGCAGAAGGGGAAGACTTCGATCCCAGGGACTATGGCTGGGGTGGTGATAGTGGCAGCGAGTCTGAGGAGGATCAAGACCAATATGAGGGAGGTGCAGAGGATTCTGAAGACGACGATGTACTTCTGCACCGTGACCATGAGCACGACCTGTCTGACGACGAAGGCGCAGACGACGTGGCTGACGGAGGGGCTGATCCTGATACCCCACGTGTGTATAATATTGGCTGGTCTGAAGGGTCACATTTCCAACCAGATTTGCACCAGTTCAATGACAATCTGGCTGGTTCAACAGCAGACTGGCCCTGCAATGACCAGTCAAGTGAATCTGATTTCTTCTGTGCATTTTTTGACCAGGAGATATTATCTCATCTCGTTTCCCAAACCAATGGGTATTTTACCTGGGTGAGGGAAAGAATTGATATGATATCTCCTAGAGCAAGAATTCGTGCATGGGTTGATACGACTGTCCCTGAGCTTCTTGTGTTCTTTGCGTTGTTGCTGATCATGCCTCTCTGCAGGAAGCATGTGATGGAACATTATTGGAAGCACGACTCAATCATCAACACCCCAATTTTCCGGAAATATATGGCTCGTGATAGATTTTTCTTGCTTCTGCGATTTTTGCACTTCGCAGACAATAATAATCCAAACCGAGCTGATAGAATATGGAAAGTTCGGGATGTGTTCACCATGTTGTTGCAAAGGTACAGGAAATTCTTCTACCCCTTTGGCAACCTGGTGATTGATGAGTCGCTCGTGCTTTTCAAAGGACGCCTGGTGTTCAAGCAGTACATCCCCTTCAAGAGACACAGGTTCGAGATCAAGATTTTCGTGTTGTGCGATTGTGAAACTGGAATAGTGCTTGACATGATCGTATACACCGGCACTGATGTAGACGTTCCAAGAGTCGGTGCCAACGACCCATTGGGCATGTCAGGGCACATTGTGAAAAAGATGCTGGAGCCCTACCTGAACAATGGGCACACGTTGTACACCGACAATTGGTATACAAGTCCTGCACTCTGCCAGTTCCTCCATGACCACAAAACGGGGGCATGTGGAACTGTCAGAACTAACAGGAAGTTCATGCCTAAGTTCCAAGGCAATCGCATACAACTGGACAACCCCTCCCACAGTGACACCGCTTCTGATGACGACTTGGCAGAGGAACAAAGGCGCCGCAGACAGGAAAGACCAAGAAGAAAGAAGAAAGACCACTACAAGCAGCTGGAGAAGTCGGGGAAAGTTCTGTCGGTAAAGTGGCTCGATAAGCGACCATTCCACCTGCTTTCGACTGTCCATACAGGTGCCCAAGTGGACTCTGGTAAAATCCACTACCGTACCAAGAAGTCTATCCAGAAACCTGATATGGTGGTGGATTATACCAAGTACATGCGCCTTGTGGACAAGTCTGATTGCCAGCTTGCAGGCGTTGAGTGTCTAAGGAAAACAGTGAAGTGGTATCACAAGCTTTTCCTTCACTTTGTTGACATCACGATGCTCAACGCTTACAACATGTGGCTGGTCAAAAAAGACATTGCCCCTAACAAAAAACTCAAGTTCAGGGAGTTCATCTACAACGTCGCCTACCAACTCCTCGAAAAACACCAACCAGTCTCCGGTCACAGGGGTCACCGTGCAGTCAACCTCCCAGACAGAGTCATTGATGGCTATGACAAACACTACCCTATCCACACCGAGCTATCTGGCACCCGGAGGCTGCAAGTACAGTGCCAGGTCTGTGCCCACTCCTCCAGAAAGCCACAAAAAAGAAGCTGAGTGACATCAATGTGCAAGGAATGCAACGTTGGGTTGTGTTTGGGCGAGTGCTTCAGGGACTACCACTCACTCAAGTACTACTAGGAGTGGTACCTGTGTCGCCCTGCCTCAGCCAAACTCCTGCCCCACCCACCTACCTCACTACCTGCCTGCCCGTACCTGACCAACGTGATCTCATAACACCTGCCTGCCTACCTACCTGCCCGTACCTGACCAACGTGATAATATTATCATAACATGTACAAATTATAGTTGTAGGATACATTCATATGTTTTGGTATATACTGTATATATATATATATATATATATATATATATATATATATATATATATACAGTATATTATTATACAGTATACTGTATATATAAGCAATATTTTCATTTATTATTTCAGTGTAATTCATTAGCCAAGCAATATTTTGTTTTATTTATATATAGGCCTATGTAATATTATACTTATGTACTAACCTTTTGTAATAACCTTTTGTAATAATAACAAACTTAAAAACAAACAAAAAACAAATAAATAAACACAAAAAAACATATTTACGCTCTGCTATTCATCAAAGTTTTTGACTTTATGAATAGCAGGGCGTAAGTATGTAAAAAAAAAAAAAAATCAAGTGATATAAACACTCCAAAAATATCCCCATAACCCCTCTGGTTTCGAACCCACGTCTCCAGGCCTACATCTCACTCAGTCCGTCACTCTAACCACTAGACCATGACAGCTCACACTATACTGACAGCGATTAGTGCGTACGTATTTTCGGCCAGATGAATGCTTGACCAAAAAAATATATATATACCCTCGATACACTTGTGTATATCGAAGTATTTCGTATGTATAATACTTTTACATAACCTAACATATTATGTCATTGCGAACAAACAGTAAAGAAATGTACAAGTAAATAAATAACCTTTCATCCATGAGTTGCAAGCGAATAGTGCGTAAAAATGGTGTAATGATATATCGGGTTACTCTAACATACTGCGCCGTACAAGAAGCCTTATCTTTGTTTACATTATAGCAACGACAACACAAAGCGTCTATAAGGTCGAAATTTGTGCGCATACCCACTGTAATCTGACCTACCCACTGTAATCTGACCCTTTTCTCTCCCGCGCCACCCACCTTTCTCAATCCACCGCTCTTATTTCGCCTATTATTCGTCCGTATGCCTCTCTGCGCTTCATTTATCAGTGTATATTATTCACATGGGCTGCCTTACTCATGAATATTGTGACATTGACCACTCCGTTAGAACCGCATGGCTTGTCCTACAGTGACTCGCTAGGATCGCCAGGGCAGTGGATGTGGCTACAGTTGATGTATTGTTGTGTGCTTTATTTCATATGAAAGCTCGTGTCATGGGCAGTCCAGAAAGGCTCTTTGTTTTCACCCATGTCAAGGCTTTATATATTTAATTGCAAAGTATATGTTTTATCATTAAGTAGTAATGATAGGATTTGAGAGAGAGAGAGAGAGAGAGTAGAACAGAGTGTGGGGAGGCGTGCAGTGTTTTGCTATACTCGATGACGTCATAGCTAGCTGGCCTCGTGGGGATTCGTTGGAGGAGTTTTTTACCATGCTTGGTGACGTCATGTTTGGCTAGCTTCTTTAGCATTGGCTAGAGGACTTGTTACCGCTTTTCCTACGCGGTTCGAACTAGTGCTAGTATATATACAGCTCCCTCGCTATTCTCTCCCTCAGATCTGGTTTCTAGAACGCATCCCTCTTATCCCTTTGATACCTGTCTCCCTAGCCGCACCTGAGAACCTTTTCCTCTGCCTATCTCTCTCATTTTCCATATCTTTCACCACCTTTTATTAATATTATACCCCCACTGGTTAACTCTGCATAATCAGCTTCATGCTGGCCAGTTGTATTGTGCGTTAAGGTCTGATATAACCCATGTATGTTAGTTGTTAAGATAAGTTGATCACGAAGCATTGGTTGGCATTCATATTGTTCAGTACTGCTTTCTGTAATTATTAGTGTTCTGCTGGATTAGATAATGCTAGACTAGGAGTCTGATACTATAAGGTATTGTTTCCGATGGGTGCTGGCTTTAGTTAAAAGCTGCACGACATACCTGAGAACTGGAGTTGATTGGGTAAATTCTAGTCTGTGTGCCATTGAGAGTAGAGCCTGCACGAATGAGGGCTTTTTGCCTATACCATTCTGCACTGTTCTAGGCTCGGTTGTTTTTCTTTGAGGTACGCCAGGAGAACGCTTAATACTTCGGTATTAAGGTTTCTCAAGAGAGCTACCCTTCCCTATAACGTAATATTTGATGCACAGACTTGAGATTTGCACTAGGCTATGCGGCATGCCATGCGCACCAGTATCTCGTATCAGTCATAGTAGACATTAAGTATATTAAACCAATTACTCTTATTATGCATACCCGTTTATGATTACACAAGCATTTCGCAGCCTAGTTTGATGTATTGAGACACAAACGACTTAGGCTCTTTTTGTTGATAGGAATACTGCATTGTCGTGGCGATTATTATTATTGTTGTAGCGTTTAGGATATTCTTGGCTCCGACTGCATTATATATCCTGCCTTTTTGTGTGCATAGCCTGCACGAGCATGGTTCCGCTGCCGGCCTTTTGGGGTTCCATTTCCGATTCGAGCATCTTGATAGCATCTAACATTTAAAGAAGATTCCTTGTTGGTGTTGAATAACTTTAGTGCACTTTCTTTCATGCAGGAGTGCCTGACATTTATTGATTAAAGTAACGTAAGCTGTAACTTCTCTTACTACCTTACTTTGCCTACCATAACCAATCACCTTCGATTATAGGTAGTAATAGGCTGTTTTCACATAACATTAAGCCTAGAGTAGACGCACATTTATTGAGAGTTTGATAACTTATTATTGCATATAGAACTCTGGAGAGTATTTGTGTTCTTTGTTCACTGGGAATATACATCACAGGTTGGATCTAGCACTTTCCGTTGTAGCATTTATGCCATTACTAGTCCAATGAAGAAGAGCCCTGATATATTTAAACCTCAGTCGTAACAATATGAACAGGTGAAACCATAAAGGTGCTTTTTAGGCGAGATATAGAGCGTTGCTTCTCATCAATCGCACGTTCTTGCCTCCACCCTCCTCCCGCCTGACTCACTCACACACACTCGCTCGCTTGGGCGGTGTAGTGCCTATCGGACCATTTTTTTCAACTTGCAGCCACTGCAACTCCGCACCCTCATTTTTTGAGGGTGGATATATATATATTGGCGGATGCGGCTGCTTATTACCAAGACATTGATGTACTTTTTTTTCAATTCTGAGAGATCGAATTTTTTGGCAGAAATGCACAAATAACTACCCTAGCCCCTAGGTCTATTTAGCGCTCGCCAGGTTAAGGAATACAACCTGTTAAAACCGTTCATGTGCATTTTGTGTCCATTGCTTATTACACGGGTGCTATATACAGAGCTAAGGCTAATCTTTGCCCAGTAGAGAGGCATTTCAGTTGACGATTAGCGCAGATTCCTAAGGTGGAAATTGTAATCAGACTATTTTTTATTATAAACGTGGCATAACAATGTATATATATATATATATATATATATATATATATATATATATATATATATATATATACACACCTGTATATATATCTGTCTATCTATCTATCTACCTATCTATCTATCTATCTAAAACACCCAAGTTAAGGATCACCACCGTACCAACTAGCCTAGGAAAGAGGAAAGAAACCGAAGGAGGGGAAACTAATCTAACCAACATCAGAAGGCAACATCACCAAGGAAAATGGAACAAGATGGACGAAGGAGAAACTAAACGTGAAATAATCAAGACAAAGGAGAGAGATAACAAGACCAAGATAACGAAGATGCCCAGGATACCCAAATTCCACCACACCGTAACAAAGGAAGACAGCAACAGAAACCAGGCTCAGAATACCCACACCGAGAAAGAAAACTCACCTTCATCATGAAAGACCAACGCGGCATCAAAACCACGTGAACACAGTAAAACCCTAACAAAACCCACAACACCTAGCCACCCAACACCTACCTGTGCACCACTACACCTTACCAGACGAGACGCCAGAATTACCACAATAAAACCTGATCTACAAACAACGCCAAGCAAAACCATTCCAGTTTCCCACAAGCACTACGTTGCCACGAAGAATAAAATAGTGTACAGTCAGAGGCACAAGGACCAATATGGACGCACTAACAAGGAGCAGTTACGCCGTTCATCCACAATGAGGTACACTCACCTGCCCGCAAACTTCTAGGGGGTCCTCCTAATTCCCCCGGAATACGCCCCCCTGTACTTATGACCTTCTGACCTCCGCACACCTGACCTGGGACATCTCAGCCGAAGTCGTCACTACCCCGACGGAAACCTGGATAAGGCAAAAAATTCTAGGGCTTGATTTAACTAACATGTTAGCAATCAAGTCCTAAAATTACCCTCCCATTCAAGGATCAATTGAAACCATGGTGAATATCTTTCGAGGTCTGAGGAGTTATGTTACCTATTGAGGAATTAATATTATCACGTGCCATGGTATAGTGCTTAATAATAAGATCCCTAATAGGCTGCACCTTTGGTATTAGAAGCATAACCGTCGGACATGTCCCAACCTTACTTCTTTTGCCAAAACCGCACTCTAAAACTATAAAAAAATAGTTGCCATGGTAAAGGTCATTCGAATAGTTCGGGTTTTGTGAGATACCGTCTTAATAACGGAACTCTACAAATAGAAGTCCCAATTGTATCTGTCCGATGCCATGGTCGAGGACACTTACAGTAAAAAGGTCGAAACACCGCCCCTGAGTTCTTTGAACCTCTTATAACGGTCAGTGGCAGATCGAGTGAAATTAGTAAGTTCATGATCTTTCTATCTCCTCGCGTTAGCCCGATACCTTGTCGCTGTGTCATGACTCTAGAGACATTGTATTTAAGACCCAAAGTCAAGAATACCGAAACGGAACTTCATCAACGATTTGCATAACGGGAAGGATAGACGAGTAATAGTAGCCCAGGACATGTCCTAGCTCTCACTTGCGTTAGTCCGATGAAAGTGCCTAATTTCATGACATCAAGGAATTATCATTTAAGACCCAAAACCAGCTAATCCATCGGTATCCCAAACTACCCCATCCACACGGCAGGACCACCTGAACGGCTCAACAGAAACTAGATGACTAGACTTCAACCATCTCATCTCTACCCAACCTACGCTCGTCACTCCGATCTTGAAGTGTTAGATTAGAGGTCTTCATTGAAAATTATTCTCACTCATACACCAGTGTGAGAAGGTGAAATAGTTAGTAAGGCAGAGTCCCCAAGTTAGACTCTGTTTATTTCACACCAGTGAGACAACGTGAACCCTTAGGAAAATAGAGTCCACAATTTAGACACTAATTATTTTCATAACCGGGAGATTTATATATTATCCGTTCCCTTGTTCTATGATATGAGTGACAACCTGAGATTTATTAATTGAACCTATACGTATGAATCTTCATCAAGATAAAAGATGAGATCAAGTATTAATAGCGAATAGCACCAAGTATATCTTACACTAGTGAATTAGGTGTACAGTGTATAATAAGAGAGAGAGATAAAGAAGTATATTCCTAGTTCCCTTGCGGATCCTTGACCGTGCTAGGCTAATATATATTGATAACCATTGTTCATGTATAATTAAGCGTTATTGTTCTACCTAGTGAGTTAGTAAATACAGTTGTTAATAAGATGTACGCAGTGTTATATGTTACCCTTTACTCCTTCTGTGCATGTGTTGTATGATTTTGACTTCTCCAGTTAAGTAGAACCTACCACACTCCAATATATACCCGGTAAAATCCCTGGCATAACACTATCAATCTATCTACTTCTCGATCTATATATATATCTATCTATCTATCTATTATGTTTGTACAAAACCATGAACCTAGAATGCGGTAATGTATGAGGATACTGTTATCTCTATTGTATATATGTAAAAAGTTAATTGTGTTGCCTTTTATGAAATAAAGATTTGAGTCTGAGTCTATCTGTATATATGTAAAATGTTACCATGTAACCTTTTATGAAATAAAGAATTAACTAACTAACTAACTAACTATCTATCTGTCTATCTATCTCGCTCTCTATTTTTCTATCTGTCTATCTATCTGACCTCAATTGTGGTATTGGCCCACATAATATACATTATTTTCATTTAAAGTATTGCACAAACGAATTGATAGTAGTAATTGCAAAGTTGATTTCTTCTTGTGTTGTACATGGTTGTATGCCTCTAAGAATGAACTTTGGAATTATGGTACCCTTATTGAAAGATAAATAAAAAGATAATACATCACTTGATAATTATAGAACAATTACGTTATCGCCAATGTTATTGAAGGTATTTGAATATTGCTTGCAGTACAACATTTTAAGATATGTTAGTTTAAATTAAATGTTTAGTTTTACCACCTCCTTTACGTAGGGCACGTGGTACCCGTCTTGCAACTCAATCCCACCCCTACTCTGTGCAACTCTCCAACCCAAGAGTGAAACGTTACACCTCAAACTTTCTTCTACTCAACAGCTGAGCTCTGGAACTCTCTCCCAGAATCAGTCTTTCCCTCTTCCTATGACTTAAATTGCTTCAAACTCAGTGTGTCCAGGCATTTTGGCTCGAACGTCCCTTGATTTTGGCCCTGTCACTCTTTCAACTATGGGGGAGGCACTCGCTATAGGCAGTTCTGCCTTTTGCCTCCCTCAATCACATAACAAAAAAATAATACAACAACAATGATAGGCAGCATGGATTTAGAGAGAGGTATTCTACTTCTACTGCATGTTTAATTCTCAAGGAAACTATTTTAAGGTACACCACGGAGGGATCTAATGTTTATTCATGTTTTATTGACCTGACAAAAGCATTTGATAAGGTGAATTATTTCAAACTTGCAAATAAGCTTTTAAAACTAGGAGTACCAAATTTGTTGGTTAATATTTTATTTTACTTTTACAGAAACCAACATGTTGTTGTCAAATTTAAAGATTCAATTTCAATTGAATGGACTATGAAAAATGGAGTGAGACAGGGTGGGGTCTTATCTCCCTTGTTGTTTTCAATTTATATTGATGACTTATTAAGTAACTTATCTGCAAGTAATGTAGGCTGTAGACTAGGTTTACAAGTCAGAAATGTGATCGCCTATGCAGACGATCTTGTAATATTGGCTCCTTCGGTTAGAGGTCTGCAAATATTGATAGCTATTATGGATCATGAAATTAAGGTAATAGACTTATCTTTTAAATCTGCAAAATCAATATGTATGATCTTTAACCCTTGTCTAGCGGGGGGTTTTGGGCTATTTTGGGCATATTCAGGCCCTCCTGAATGATCAATCAAGTATCTGCATGAAAAGAAATGTATTTAGCAAAAAACTAGGCGCTAAAAGCTTCAAAATGAGACCAGAACGAGCTACGTAGCACTCATCGTTCTCACGCAGTGGGAGAGAACAAGATATTGGGGGGTGGAGGAGGGGGTAAAATAAGGAGGGGAGCGTTCTGCTTAAGATATATACTTCAATTCTTTTTCTTTAACTATCCTTTCTGCGACTACATATTTTCTAAACTAATTCTTAATCTAGCTCTAGCTGTTTCTGGAGAAGTCACCGGTGCATAGGTGAGCTGGCTTGAAAAGGGACAGCAACTCCACAAAAAGAAGAAGAAGAAGAAGAGGTACCACTAACATGGGAGTTTAGCGTATATCGGCATATTTTTTCCCGCTACGCTCACTGCTGCCACCACTGCCGGCCTCTCGAGAACAGAGGGAGCGTGAGTCAGTGGGCGGCGGTAAGCCCTGGGTGTCGGACGTGTGGCCTGCTGCGCTCCCGGCCATTTGCACTCGATTTTAACCCTTTAAAAGCCTTAATAATGCTCCTAACTTGCTGCAAACTGGAGCCCGACTTAAGGCGGGCCCCGCCAGTTAAGGGTTAAATATAAGTATGGACAGGAAATGAATCCTTTCATATATTTAGACAATAACAAATTAAATTTTGTTTCTGAATACAGATATTTGGGTTATATAATTGATTGTAATCTTAATAATGACTTGGATATGATAAGATGCAGAAACAAGTTTTACAATGAGTTTAATTGTCTTTTAAGAAAGTTTACCAACACGAGTACTGAAGTATTTTTAAATTTATTTCAAAGCTACTGTATGAATTTTTATGGCGCTGAACTTTGGTTTAATAATAGAAACTGTTATATACCATTTAATTAAGCAGTTTTCCATTGGATACCACAAGGCAATACAGAAAATATTGAATATGAAGTACTGGGAGAGCAACCACAGTGCTTGTAGAGAATGTGGATTGATGGTGTTTAAGGATTTGGTTAACTGGATGAAAATAAGATTTGTATATAGAAATCTCATAAAGCCATGTAGTTTTATAGAAAAGAACATTTATTACATGTTACGTAGACCTTTTCTTGTAAGGGATGTTGACAAAATAATCCTACATGAGTATGGATTTAATAACTTATTGCTAAATTATATCAATGCTATCAGATCAAGAATTGTTTATGTACAGAACACAGAACCAACTATGCGCTAAGGACTTTAACTTAATGTGTATTACTTTAAAAACTCTGTAAAAAGTATATATATATATATATATCTCTTTTTATGAAATCAAATTATGACTGACTGACTATCTATCTATCTATTTATCTATCTGTCTATACATCTATCTATCTAGTTATCTATGTATCTATCTCTCTTTCTTTCTATTTATATGTCTGTCTATCTATCTATCTATATATCTATCTATCAATTTATAATTCTACCTTTCTGTCTGTATGCCTGCCTGTCTGTCTCTCCGTATCTGTCTCTCTGTATATATATATATCTATCTTTCTATCTATCTATCTATCTATCTATCTATCTGTCTGTCTGTCTCTGTCTCTCTGTATATCTATCTATCTTTCCACCTATCTATCTATCTATCTATCTATCTATCTGTCTGTCTATATGTATGTCTGTGTGTCTCTCTATTTATCCATCTATTTATACAGTATATCTATCTATATATCTATATATCTACCTATCTTTCTCTCTGTCTGTCTGTCTGTCTAGCTATCTATCTATCTATTTATCTATCTATCTATCTATCTATCTACTCGACCTCAGGGAAAAGACAGACGAAAATAACTCGGGTTTTATCTGAATTTAGTCGCAGGGTTATTTTAAAACCTTTAACACCTTACGAGCGGCCTATGCGGTTTATTTATGTGTACCGCACAGCGGGGTGTTTTTAGCCAAAATAGGGCTGTTTACGTGATCATTTTCATGCCTAAATAAGACCCAGAACGTAAAACAAGTACCTATCCCTGAAAGGGCATAAACAGAGCTTTCGAATGACACCATATCGATCCTTGTATGATGGATAGTTTTCTTGCAATAACCGTGCAACGCGAGTGCAAAAAGCAGGTAATTCGGTACTTTCAGTACATAATTGAGTATGTAGCGAGTGAGAGAGGGAGGAGGGAGCTGAGATTTGTGTCAGTAGGTTCGCCGCGGTGGTCTGGAGCAGTCATACGCTCGCTAGTCTCCTGCCACCACTTGTCTCTCTCTCTCAGCCACATTACGTGCTGAAATTGCCACTCGAGTTATGTCGAGCGCCGCCACATAGTCCAGCTTTATTTAACTCGACTTATGTTGCTCGCCGCTAATTAAGGGTTAAAAGATACGATGACGCATTTTGTTTATTTTTTCTGGCTATTATTAGAAGATGTTATTCAGATTAGGAAGGGTATAGCCTATATAGAAGTCAGAGGGTTAATCGAGATAGTCTTTACCCGTCTAATGATAGCCAGAATAAGCAGTCAACATGCGTCATAACCTTGGCGAGCGAAAACAAGTCTGACATTTAGAAGGAACCAGTGCATTTTTCTTCCGAATAATGCACAAATTTATCCTGAAGGTGGGTTTTAGGCGTATTTTCTTAGCTTGATGGATGTCTAGGAAAATTATATAATAATAAATGAATAAATATATTCAAATTAAACGAAATAGAGTAGCGTAAATTAGACTAAGCTCAACACACACACACACACACACACACACACACACATACACACACACAAACACAAAGACGCTTACATAACACATACACACTGACAAAGACACACTCATGATTTAACAGAGAGAGAGAGAGAGAGAGAGAGAGAGAGAGAGAGAGAGAGAGAGAGAGAGAGAGAGAGAGAGAGCGAGAGCGAGAGAGAGAGAGACGGGGAGCGAGAGTAATCCGTTATTATGAGTTTAACAGTTGTTTGCATCTCACAAAGAAGAGAGTTTTATTACTTCAACAAATTAATCTAAATGAAAACTTTGCATGTTTCCAGCATTAAACCCTTCTGTACCGGTGATGTACTTTTCATTATATTCTGGCAACTATTAGACGATTTTGTACAGCTTAGGAAGGACGTCTACTCATTAAAAGGCTACAGATTATCTCAATCCTTTTAGCTACCACATATCTTTCCTAAACTTCATAAAATCGTCTAAATGTAGCTGAAATCAAATATATAAGACGTCACCGGTACAGAAGGGGTTAAGCAGAATTATCAAGCGCGCGTTTCCTGTGAATTTCATTGATTTGCAACTGTGAATCTGTTTGACCTGGGTTTGATCCCAGCCAATTCGAACATATTTAGTGAGTGTGGTATAGGTAGCGCCAACGAACTTGACAACTATTCTGATACCTGACCTCTCTGTAACTCAAAAGTCCCTAGAGCAAACTGGCTGTAAATATCCACACCTATCTCTTGGTGAACTCTTCCCAAATTAAAGAAACGTCAGCCCGAATGCTTTCATTCATTTAGAGTTATATGAAGTTATGGGGTCAAGATTATTGTCAAGTTCGTTGGCGCTACCTACAGTATACTACGTCCTAGCGTGTTTCACATTCTCGCATCCAGTCTGGAGACACCTTGACGACGTATACAGGCTAATAATACACACAACAAAGCCACTCCAAAAGCTTCCTCCCTCTCCAAAACCCCTTCTCACATTGCAACACTCTTCGGAAAGTAGATACCAGGTGGGGAGAGAGGTATCCTGCCTAGGATGCGAACCCAGTCACTAAGGAATGTTTTGGAGAGTTGGGCACCGTATTCACATGACCCACTAAATTCCACCTCCGAGGAAAACAAAAATAACCACAATATTCGACGGTTGTATTCTTAACCCCTTCTGTACCGGTGACGTCTTTTTCGATATAATCTGGCAACTATTATACCATTTTCTACCGCTCAGGAAGGACGTCTATCCATTAAAAGGGCATAGACTATCTAAATTGATCCTTTTTGCTACCATATATCCTTCCTAAGCTTCTTAAAATAGTCTAAATGTAGCTGAAATCAAATAATAAACACGTCGCCGGTACAGAAGGGGTTAACAATAACTGATCCGACGCTTTGGGAGGCTATGAACCTTGATGATTGTGACGCATTTTGACAGTTTATTCTGGCTATCATGAGACTATTTTATACATCTGTGTGTGTGTGTGTGGGGGGGGGGGGGGGGGGGCTGTCTCAATTAGCCCTCTGAATTCCACGTACCCTTCTTAATCTAAATAAAATTGTCTAATAATTGCCGATTAAACTGCCTAACACTCTCTCTTTCTTTCTCTCTCTCTCGCTGTATGAAAAACGAGTGAGCAGAAAGTTAAGCCGGTATCACACGAGAGCTTTTTCCCTCAACATTTATAATCAACACTGGTCTGGCAGCTTATGCGATCAACATTAACTACATTTTTGTCACCTAATTTGATCTCTCACAAGTCTAGCTTCCGAAACCAGGGCAAAATATTCCAGAAAAGTTGCCAGAAAAATGTTGATCATGTTAAATGTTGACTATAAAAGCTCTCGTGTGATACCGACTTAAGGTTCAGCGTCCACGAGATTGTTCACACTGGTTTGGGGCAGGGTCCAGAGAATATAGGGTCAACCCACGCGCAGGTATATACTGTACCTGTGAATGAGTGACGTCACAGTCCCCACGCTCTGCCTGAACCCCTCATATAAGACATCTTGTTTTTGTGATATATTGAACTATGCGTGTTCTGACATACGGAGCCCTGTATGTTAATTTAAGAGTTACAATTAGGGTTGAAGGAGTGTCAAACTACCCAAGCGGCGAAGCAGACTAGCGAACGAACCAGCGAGTGGGAAACCAGCTCGCCCGCATACCAGCAAACAAGCCTTCACACCTGCGTGCGTCATAGGGGACCCTGCAAACTACTTTGATGACCCGACGCTATGACGTATGATCGACGCCAGGAGACCCCATTGGTCGACGCACCTGCTATGCAACTCGAGGAGCTATGATAGGGGCGCGCACCATCACTCGCCTCCTGATTCGTTCCTACACCATCATTGTTTAGTATATAAGACCCGAGTAGTGGGCATTCAAATCAGTCTCATTTGGAGTTGGGGAAGGTGAACTTGCAGCTGAAGGAAGACGGGGTGAAGTATTATAATGGGATTGTGACTGTCTGTCAGATTATATAAGTGTGTGTTAAGTGTGTTCGGTGTAAACACTTACGTTATGTTGGTTAGTGAGATATGTGATTGTGATTGGGAATTAACGTTAACGCTATTATTATGTACTTAACTATTTTAGTTGACTAACTTGTGGACTAAAGCAACTCTTTAAGTAATTGGGTTATGATGAAAGTAATACTATTGTTTTATATTAATACTTACGAGTTCTTGTATTTTCTTTTAATTAAGCTTACATTGCTTAACGGTGCTTAGTACGGTGATACTATTGTCTCATATTAGTAATATCGCCTTAGACTAACATGGCTGTGTTAATATTACTTCTAGTGATTTCCTAAGCTGAAGAAAATTCTTTTAGCTTCAAAATATTATTTTTTGCTTTTCATATTATTTGAGTGAGACTTGAATCGAATCTATGAAGCGATCCTGTAACTTAATTTACTCATAATCAAACCTCAATGTTACGTGGTTAGGAAATACATTTAACTAATTATTAAATATATATCTAACTTTTTATGTGACTTTGATATAAATCCTGATGATAATAATAATATAATACTGTTAACGTAAGACAAGAACCAAGAATAATTACATTAAATATAAATAAAAGGACATATAAGAAAACTAGCTATTCATTTAAAAAAGGGTAAGAGACAGAAATATTCTTACCTTAATATTTATCTTTCAAGACTTTTATAGAATTAATAGTCCTTCTTTAGATATACTTCTTCGGTTCATAACCATAGCCTACTAAGCTTTGGTTAAATAATAATTCTTTATAAATACTACATGACTTTAATTAGTTTCAGTATTTTTCATAATTAAAGAGTATCAGTCAATAAAGGATACCAAGTCCTAAGATCCAAAAGGAAAGGAAGCAACAACAGTAAATAATTTTATTAGATTTTACTTTTGTTTTGCCTTCAGCTGACTGATACCTTAACTCTCTCAGACATATATGACGCGATCGCGTCATATGGCAGAGTGAACCAATAACTCATATGACGCGATCGCGTCATATGGACTTATTATATTGCTAGAAAATAAGTTTATGACGCAATTGAGCCGGTCTTTTGGCTGGTAAGTCCGATAAGTTAGATGTACATGTGGACACATCTAGCAACCCCCTAGCGTCCCTGTGAGGGCCCCGCGGTGGTAGAGAGAGCCAGTCTCTTCCCTTCAGTCAGCCTAGTAGGTGGGTGTGCGCGGCCCTTTAAACCAAGGGGCCTCCATTTTGCCCAGCCTGGCTGGTAGTACCGCCCTAATATAACCCAAACGAAGTGCTATATCATTGGGTTATCGATGGATTATTGTGTTATTCTTATTTAGGGTAAAATAACCATGTTAGTGATGTGTTTTGCTAGTCTGGTGTACGTGACCAAGGTGGGCTCCACGAGGGGGCCATGGTTTCGCTTGTTTGTGGATCACTTTCATACCATATCGAGTCAATTATATTGCTATTTATCACATGAAGTAGTGTATCTTACTTGTATAAGTATTTCGTAGTGAAAACACTTTAATTACTGGTTGAGCATTCTATGGTGTAGGCTACGTGACCAAGGTGGCCCACGAGGGGCCATGCTTTTTGCCTATACGTTTTGCTTGTTTGTGGATCACTTTCATATAAATATCAGTCAATTATATTGCTATTTCTCTGTTCAAGTAGTGTATCTTACCTTGTAATAGTGTTTCATAGTGAAAAAACTTTCATTACTGGTCGAGCATTCTCTGGTGTTACGTGACCAAGGTGGAGGAGCCCACGAGGGGCCATGCTTTTTGCCATATATATATATATAAGTAGATATATATATTATATATATATATATATATATAATATATATATATATATATATATATATATATAATCATTCGTATTTATGTATTTATCTAAGTTATGCCCCCTCCCTCCCCCATTATACACCCTCCCCCACTTCCCCCATATAATCTATATATATATATATAATTCGTGTTTATGTATTTATCTGTTATGCTCCCTTCCCCGCTCCCCATTATACCCCCCTTCCCCTCCCTCCCCCCCCATTATGCCCCCTCCCTCCCCCATTATACCTCCCTCGCCCCCCCATTATACCCCCTCCCTCCCCCCCCCATTATACACCCTCCCTCCCTCTCCCCCTCCCCCTCCCCCCATATATATATATAAATATATATATATATAATTTGTTTTTTTATTTTTTATTTTTTTTGGGTGGGGGAGGGTTATTTTTTTTTATTTTATTTTATTTTTCTAATTGTAGATTGATATAATATATATGTATATATATTATATATATATATATATATATATATATATATATATATATATATCATTCGTATTTATGTATTTATCTAAGTTATGCCCCCTCCCTCCCCCATTATACACCCTCCCCCACTTCCCCCATATAATCTATATATATATATATAATTCGTGTTTATGTATTTATCTGTTATGCCCCCTCCCCCCCTCCCCTTTATACCTCCCTCCCCCTCCCCCTCCCCCCCTCCCCATTATACCCCCATCCCCCTCCCCCCCATTATACCCCCCTCCCTCTCCCATTATACCTCCCTCCCCTCCCCCTCCCCCTCCCCCTCCCCCTCCCCCATATATATATATATATATATATATACAGTTTTTTATTTATTTTGTATTTATTTTTGGGTGGGGGAGGGTTATTTTTTAATTTTATTTTATATTATTTTTCTAATAGAAGATTGATATTATATATATATATATATATATATATATATATATATATATATATATACTGTATATAATATCATTCGTATTTATGTATTTATCTATGTTATGCCCCCTCCCCCTACCTCCCCCATTACACACCCTCCCCCCTCTTCCCCCATTATACCCCCCTCCCCCCATATATATATATATATAATATCATTCGTATTGATGTTTTTATCTGTTATGCCCCCTCCCCCATATACCCCACTCCCCCATATAATCTTTATGTATTTATCTGTTATGCTCCCTCCCCCCCCTCCCCATTATACCCCTCTTCCCCCCCCTCCCTCCCCCCCAATATGCCCCCTCCCTCACCCATTATACCTCCCTCGCCCCCACATTATACCCCCTCCCTCCCCCCCATTATACCCCCTCCCTCCCCCTCCCCCTCCCCCTCCCCCCATATATATATATATATATATATATATATATTTTTTTTTTTTTTTTTTTTTTTTTTTTTTTTTGTGTGGGGGGGGGTTATTTTTGTATTTGTTTTATTTTATTTTTCTAATTGTAGATTTGATATAATATATATATAATATATATATATATATATATATATATATATATATATATATAAATTCGTATTTATGTATTTATCTAAGTTATGCCCCCTCCATCCCCCATTATACCCCCTCCCCCTCTCACCCCCATTATACCCCCCTCCCCTCCCATATATATATATATAATATCATTCGTATTGATGTTTTTATCTGTTATGCTCCCTCCCCCATCTGTTATGCTCCCTTCCCCCCCCTCCCCATTATACCCCCCTTCCCCTCCCTCCCCCCCCCCCATTATATACCCCCTCCCTCCCCCATTATACCTCCCTCCCCCCCCATTATACCCCCTCCCTCCCCCCCCATTATACCCCCTCCCTCCCCTCCCCCTCCCTCACCTCCCTTCCCCCTCCCCGCCCCCTCCCCCCATATATATATATATATATATATATATTTTTTTTTTTTTTTTTTTTTTTTTATTTGTAATTGATAA